>JAJPUD010002939.1:174572-191064 GCA_023553655.1 Myrmecobius fasciatus
TTCCTTTCCCTTCCTTTCCCTTCCCTTCCTTTCCTTTCCTTTCCTTTTTCCTTTCCTTTCCCCTTTCCTTTCCTTTCCTTTCCTTTCCTTTCCTTTCCTTTCCTTTCCTTTCCTTTCCTTTCCTTTCCTTTCCTTTCCTTTCCTTTCCTTTCCTTTCCTTTCCTTTCCTTTCCTTTCCTTTCCTTTCCTTTCCTTTCCTTTCCTTTCCTTTCCTTTCCTTTCCTTTCCTTTCTTTCCTCCATCCCTCTCTCTCCCTTTCTTTCTCTCTCTCTATTTCTTTCTTCCTTCCTTCCTTCCTTCCTTTCTTCATTCCTTTCTTCCTTTCTTCCTTTCTGTTTCTTTCTTTCCTCCTTCCCTCCCTTCTTTCTTTCCTCCTTCCTTCCTTCTTTTATTTCTTCCTTTCCTTCTTCCTTCTTTTATTTCTTCCTTTTCTTCTTCCTTTCTTCTTTCCTATCTCCCTTTCCTTTCTTCCTTCCTTCCTCTCTCCCTTCTTCCTTTACTCCCTCCTTCCCTCCCTCTCTCCTTTCCTCCCTCCTTCCCTTCCTTCCCTTCTCCCTCTCTCCCTCCTTTCCTTCCTCCCTTCCTCCCTCCTTCTCCCCCTTCCTTCCTTCCTTCCTTCCTTCCTTCCTTCCTTCCTTCCTTCCTTCCTTCCTTCCTTCCTTCCTTCCTTCCTTTTTTTCCTACTCTAGCTATATTACCCTTTTGACTTCCTATTAGAAATGAAAAGTAAATCCTTTGCAACAAATATATACAGTCAAATGAAAAAAAAAAAGTTTTTTTGTCTTAGCCTGCATCTGGAGTCTATCACCTTTCTAGCAAGCTTCATCATTGCTTCTCTGGAATAATGTTTGCTCATTGCATTGATGAAAATTCTCAAGTAAGTGAGTCAGAAAGCATTTATCAAGTATCCATGTGCCAGGTACTCTCTTAAGTGCTGGCGACACACAGAAACCAAAATTTTCAAACAAAGAAAGAAGCAGGTGAGGGAGGGAATTGGAAGCATGCTAATATGGGAAAGGTAATGCAAAGGGGTTTCTCATTTGCTGATGGCTAGAGAAAAAACCAGAAGAGTGGGAGAGGAAATCCTTAGGTAGTATTGAAGATAGGAGAAGTGAAAAAGGGAGATGAGAGGTCTTGGCTTTAATTTCTCAGTCTGAAGACTGAGAAGGTAAATGGTACCAGGGAATGGAAAAAGTGGATTCTAAACAAGATACAGCAAAATGGCGACTATTGAGGGAAATAACAATATCAAAGAACACATATGTGCTAAGAAGAACTGGGAGCACTAGACAAATGAGTACAGAGGATAGAGGAGAGATCTATATCTATTATAAACCATTTGACTTGTAGGCAGTGGAAGCCAGGGAAGAAGTGAATTTGGGGTATAGGAGCATAAGGTTGATAGCTGCTTTGAGGTCACCAGAAAGTCCCCACGTATATTTTCCTTTTATATGTTGATTGGACAAAGTACTTGACAATAGTTAGGGATAGAAGCCTTTTGTCAAGCTAGAGGTGTAGATTGTCATGATGTCCAACAGGGTCATCCCTATGATGTGTGATGCTCAGAATGAATTATACTCTGTGTATATGTAAGAACTGAGGATGGGCTTAAACAGGAGGTATTGAAAACAATAATTCAAATTTATTTTCCTGCAGGGGCTTAGGCTATTGCAGAGAGACAGTGTCTAAATGGTTATGATAGGGTTTGACAATGGAGGAAAGACCTAGGTTTATATACTAACTATATAGTCCTAGGGGAAGCTAGATGGTGCAGTGGATAGAGTGACTAGGATTCACTTACCAACTATGTGACTCAGGGCAAGTCAGTTAATCCTATTTGCCTCAGTTTCCTCATCTGTAAAATGAGCTGGAGAAGGAAATGGCAAACCACTCTAGTATTTTTGTTAAGAAAATCCCAAATGGAATTCCAAAGAATCGAACATGATTGAAATGACATGATAATCCTAGCTCTTCCCAGTGACCTAGGCAAGATCCCAAAACAAGCAAAATCTCTTAATCCCATAAAACAAGGTGTCTCTGCATCAGTACAGAGAGTTTCCATGGCAGGAGTTCCTGTTAGTAGTGTAATCTGACTCCCTCTCCTAGTTATTCAACAAATACCTGGTCCCTGTGTAATCTAGCAGCCTTGGAGAGCTGCCAGGGTGCACCAAGAGGTGAGGGGCTTGGCTACATACTCTTGGATATGTCCTCAGAGAGCTCTTTGCTTGACTCTAAAACCTAAACTCATCAGATGAGAGAATGGAAGTGAAAGCCTGCTGTAAACCATAATTCACTATGCAAATACCAACCCCAGTTAATGATAATAGCTTGTATTTATATAATGCTTTATGACTTACAATGGACTTTCACACACATTATCTCTATTGATCAATATAAATCTGGGAGATAATCATAATTGACATTGAGATGGGGTTTTGAAGGTTACAAAGTACTCCAAGTATCTTAGCTCATTTGGTTTTCACAACAACTCAAATGGGGTACTGTCAACCCCATTTTAGAGTTGAGGCAACTGATGATCAGATAGTGGGGTGATCTGCCCATGGTCATAAAGTTAGTAGGAATCAGAGGCAGGATAACTTATTTTTCTGAGACTGGCAAAGGGCTCTATAAATATTGTCTCATTTGAGCCTTGTTACAACTCTAGGATATTAATAGGGATAGTACCTATTCACTTTTTTTCCCTGAGGCAATTGGAGTTAAATGACTTGCCCAGGGTCACACAGCCAGGAAGTGTTAAGTGTCTGAGGCCAGATTTGAACTCAGATCCTCCTGATTTCAGGGCTCTATCCACTATACCAACTAGCTGCCCCCCCTTCACTTTTAATATCCCTACTCTACAGATGAAGAAGATCAGTCACAGAGAGAAAAGTTAACTGACTTGCTCAAAGCTAATACGTGTCTGAAATGGGATTCAAACCCCAGGTCTTTCAGTTTCCTTTGCCCACCACTCTTACATCTGCCATGTTGCCTCTTAGGGGATTTGTGAAAGACGTAATGTCTTTATTTTTTATTATTTTTTCTGATAATACATGTACATTAATATTTTTAAAAATACATATTTCTTTATGAATCATGTTGGGTATAGTGTATTTTACAGATGAAGTAATTACCATTACCCCTGCCCCTGCTTTACAGATGAGGAAACTGAGTCCCAGAGAATTTCAGTGGACAATGCCAGGTCATAAATGGCAAAACCAGGATTTGAACTCTTATCCTGTAACTACAAGTTTAATATTCTTTCTGTTACTTAACTAAAAAGTCTTCCTCTAGAAAGGTGTTACCTAGAACAATTCTTCCTTTTGGAGCAATACTAGCAACACTAACTAGCATTTATATAGTATTTTCTATGTGCTAGGTACAAAATTACACAACTAGTACATATCTGAGCCTGCATTTGAATTTAGGTCTTCCTGATCTCAATCAAGATGCTCTAACCATTGTATTACTTGGCTGAATTTATAGTTTTGTAGACCTTTTTGATAGGCTGGTGAAGCCTAATATTACTGTGGTTTGATGCCTATATTCATAATAGGAGAAAACACAAAATTTCAGTTAGATATTAATGAAAACGAAGATATATCTTTTTCCCATCCAAGTTCACCTGTGAAATCCATCTATGGATGGGTCCCAGGTTAAGAAGGTTTAGATTAACAACCTTGGTTACCTACTGAAAATCCCAAGAGGTACAGACCATATGCCCCCTATCCTTGACATCTTTATTTTGTGCCCAGTCTTCCCTTCTATTATCCCTTCTTCCAGCACTAATCGCCTTTGGCTTCTAGTACTTAAGTTTTCCCTTTCGTTGGATCATTGGCAGTGAAGATTCCAGGTCAGGAGGCTTGATTTTTCCAAAATCTGGTTTGCATCTGAGGCAGCTATCCCATTTGCCCAACCTTAGGTATGTGACTGGGGGCATTAGGAAGTGAGCCCATTCCCTATGTGGTCACAGAGTGAGTCATGGTAGAAGTGATACCTGCTCTCTAGAAGGGCACAGTCTCAGCAAAATATACAACCTGCCAGGGACATCTCTGGAAGGCAGAAGCTTTTCTTTGGCCCGTCCCTCCTTGGAGCCCAGCTCATGCCTGTTCACTGCCGGCTCACCTCTGGGGTGAATGCCAGAATAAGGTGAGAAAAAGCATTTCTCCTTTTTCTTTTTCTGTTTCCCAGATGCTCTCTCCTCCCACACATGCTCTGAGGCTCCTTTATGCTTTTCTGATCTGGATCCATGTGTCTAGCAAACATAGCAAGCTGTTGGACTTAGAGATAGTATTGGGAACTTTGTCTCTTTCTTTACTTCTCTCTCTTCCTTTCCTTTCTTTTTTCTTTCTCTGATACTCTCTCTTTCTTTCTCTTCTTTGTTTCTCCTTTCTTTCTTTTTCTCTTCCTTTCCTTTCTTTTTTCTTTCTGTTTCTTTCTCTATGATTCTCTTCTTTCTCTTCCTTTCTTTTTTCCTTCTCTCTATGATTCTTTCTCTCTTCCTTCTTTCTCTTTTTCTTCCTTTTCTTTCTCTCTATAATTCTATCTCCATCTTTGTCTTTCTGTCCCTATCTCTCTCTCTCTTCTTTCCCCTCCTCTCTTTTTCTCTTTGTCTCTGTCTCAGCCAGAAAATTTTAGAGCCTAGAGCTAAGGCATTAAAGTTTTTCAAGCTAGAGGCAGCATAGGTTAGTAGGAGAGAACATTGGGCTAGAAGTTAAGGTCATTGGGAATAAGTCTTAAACTTTCCATTCTCACTGTGCGACTTTTCATTCTCATTGTGTGACCTTGAATTAGGCTCTCCCATTCTGTTTCCTTCTCTGTAAAACAAGGACTTTGAGTTAGATGCCTCCTACTTTTGAATCTTAGGATATCAGGATCTCTGAGGTCCCTGTGAACGAGTACCTTAAACTCCTTTGAGGTGACCACTCATTCATTCTATGTATTTTTTGTGCCTCCATTTTTTTCTTTTCTTTTTTTATTAAAGCTTTTTTATTTTCAAAACATGTGCATGGATAATTTTCAACCTTTATCCCTGCAAAACCTTGTGTTGCAAATTTTTTCCCTCTCTTTCCCCCACCCCCTTCCCTAAACGTATGCTTCCGTTTAAAAATGTGTTGTCTCCTCCATTGGAATGGGAGCTCTTGAAGGGCAGCATGGCTTTGTCTTTCTATGTATCCCTAATGTTTGGGACACAGTACATGCTTAATAAATGTTTGTTGAGTGATTGTTCACAGCTTCGTGTACTGAACAGAGGCTGCATTTGGAGCCAGAGTTGGAATCCCTCTTCCATCACTTACTACTAATGTGAACTAGGGAAAGTCAATACCTCTAAGCCTCAATTTCCTCATATGTAAAATGCTCCATTTGAAATGGAGCAGGAGTTCTTGACCTGGGATTCTTGCACTTATTTTTAAACAACAATTTTCTGACTACATTTCAATAGAATTAATGTCATTTATAATAATATGTGTTTTATTTTGTGCATTTAAAAATATTCTTTTGAGGAGGGAGCCCTAGGCTTCACCAGGCTGCCCAAGAGGCAGAGGGTATATCAAAAGGGTTAAGAATCTCAGGTAAGAGATGATTTTGAAGATCTCTTCCAGCTCTCACTTTCTGGTCCTGGGATCCTGGCCCAGTGGCTCATTTGTGAAGTTGACTAGCCGAGTGAGGTCTCATCAGGTTAGTGAGTTAAGGGAGGGAGTTAGGAGTGTGCTGACTTTGCCAACTTCTTGACTCGGGGAATAAAAATTTCCTTTCAGCAAACTGAGCCAGTTCTGATTTCCAGGATGGAGCCCTACCTTTAGATGAACCCAAAAAAATCTTGGCTCTCAGCAACTCTTTCCTCTTGGAGGGCAGAGCCATCCTGGCATTAAATTACTGAGCCTTGCAAAGGATCTCTACTAGCTCCTGGCACTGACCTCTCTTTCAGGAAATTATCAGTTATTGCAGAGAGACTAGCTCAGGTAACTGGTGATATCACTTCTGTAAACAGGTTAGTGAAATAATACTGTGTTTAATTAACCCTTTGCCAACCACATTCATCTAAGCTTGCTTGGAATGGATTTTGAATCATTTATTGTTTGATTGCTTCACTGCCTTCTATGACTTTTTATGACATAGGATAAAGTCCAAAGTCCTCAGAGTGGCATTTTCAAGATCCCTAGCAACTGGACTCTAAACTATGGTTCTAACCTTGCCTCTGCTTATTCCTCAAGAGCTAGGCTCTTTTTGTCCCTATCTTATTGTGACAAGAACCCCAAAGTGAAAGTCAGGAGGCACGGATTCTAATCCTGTCCCCGAAACTTACTTGTTATGTGAGCATGGGCAATAGTTTTTCTCTCTTGGGACCTCAAATTCTCCTATTTATAAAATGGAGCAAGATAGACTCTTGAAGGTTCTCAACTTGAAGTCCATAAACTTATATCTTTAATTTTTTGATTGCTCTATTTCAATATAATTAGGTTTTCTTCATAATCCTAATTATTGAAGGTTTCAGGGGCAAGTAAATAGAAATGCTTTTAGGGTTTAATGAGAAAGCAAAATACATCTTCTTGAATGCCATTTATATTGATAAAATCTATGTTTATTTCTGATCCTAAGCAGTCTGGGAAATGTCAATGATTCTCCATTTTCAGTAGACCTCTCTCTTCTAACAAAGAATTATGATTAAGGAAAACAAATCAAGTTCACTTGCATTTTGTTTTCCTTCTTGGGTTTTTCCCCCTTTCTTTCTAGATCTGATTTTTCTTGTGCTGCAAGATAATTGTATAGATATATGTACATATATTGGATTTATCTATTTATCTTTTTATTTATTTTAACATATTTAACATGTATTAAACTACCTGACATCTAGGGGAGGAGGTAGAAGAAAGGAGGAAAAAATTTGGAACAGAAAGTTTTGCAACGATAATGTAGAAAAATTACTCATATGTTCTGTAAATAAAAAGCTTAAATAAAAAATAAATATTTCCAAAAAAAGGAAAACAAATCAAAATGTTGGCCATGTCTGAAACCCTATATCTCACTCTAAACCCATGTTCTGCCATCTCTGGAATGGGATGAGGGAAGGACATGCTTTGCTTTGTCTTGTGACATCATTCACAACTAGTCATTGATCAGAGTCTGAAGCCTGGAATCAGTTTCCCTTTCTGTCATGATTATTATATAAATTATTCTTTTGGTTCTGTCTACTTTGCTCTATTTCCAGTCATACAAGTATTCTTAAGTTTCTCTGGATTCTTTGTATTCATCATTTTTCACAGCTTCATCATAATTTCATGGCATCTCAGTGCCACAATTTGTTCCATCAAAGTATACAGTAGCAAGAGCACTGAACTAAAGGGCACAGGTCTGGAGTGTGAGTGTTGACTCTGCTACTTAGTATCTCTGGGAAATCACTTACCTTCTGTAGATCTCACTTTCTTCATATGTAAAAGAGTGGACTGAGCTCCTTACAAATGTTCCAGTTCTAGGTTCTGTGATGTCCCCACTCCCCCAATAAATGGACTGTCACTTGCCTTCTAATTCTTGGCTATTACAAAAAGTGGTACTAGAGGTACTTTTGTATCTATGACATTGCCTCTCTATATGTCCAAAGGGACATGCCCGCACATAAGTTCTAGAATATACCAGGTTGAGCTCAGATGGATCTGGGGGGGGGATATATTTTGAGCTAAAAGAGTCTTCAGAGATCATCCAATCCAACCACCCTCATCATTTTTTCAGACTCTTTCCCATGTGTCATGGCACTCCTCTGGCCTATGGATCCCTTCTTAGAATAGCTTTTAAATGTATAAGGTAAAACAAGGCTTTTTAAAGGAAATAAATTATATTGAAATCTGATCATTGAAATATTTTTAAAAGTTCACATCACTCTGACCTAGTAAAAGTAACTGTATAATTGAATCAAAGTGGAAAAAGGCCAAGATATGTGCATTTCAGATATGAAGGATCTGTGCTTCCTAAATGGGGTGTTCCCATGGGAGTATGGGAGGGATCTCCCCAGTAGATAAAACCTAAGGAATTACCTAAAACATATAGAAATTGAGCTGCCCCAGGGTCACAGAGCTGATAAGTATCAGAGATGAGATTTGAATCATAGACTTCCTGACTTGAAATTTGTTATTCATGGCATCTGTAAATGAGCAAGGAAGAAAATGGCAAACCACTCTTGCATCTTTGCCAAAAAACCCCCCAAAAGGGATTAACGAAGAGTCAGACAGGACTGAGCAACAGTAACAACAAATTTTCTTCTAAGTTAGGACATTTCCTTCAAACTTAAGAAGCCTGGGCATGAGCAGGTGAAAAGCTGAACTGGGAAGAGAAGCCCAAAGAGAGGGGGACTGCAGTGGGGTGGTTATATGGGTCCTTCCCTTTAAGTCACAGTTGAGGATGGAAGTGTATGGAGACAGGGCAGAACTGGAGAGTACAAATCATTAAATCCTGTCTTGTGAGACATTTTAAGAGGCATTAAAGTTCCCTCCAGCATTTCCTCTTCCTTGGGTATATTTCACAGCAGGGGAATCTTGCTGCCATAGGGATCAGAGATGTTCCACTAATTCTGGGGCAGAGAAGGTAGTGGGTGTTGCCAGTTCCATGATGACAACAGGTGACATTTATTTAATGCTTTAACATTTTAAAAATGCTTTATATAAATTATTGAATCATAGATTGAATTCTAGAAGGACTCTAAGAGATACTTTAGTCCATCCCCCCATTTCACAGATCAGGAAACTGCCCAGAAAGGTGAATGTCCAGAAAGGTGAGGCAACTTCACAATCTCATAGGTAGTAAGTAGTAAATAAGTCTAGGTCCTTTGATTCCAAGTCTAGCAATCTTTCTGCTTTTCATTTTAAAATAGCTTCAGGGTATGAACTGAAAGTATCTGGGGTGGGGCATCATGGAGTAGTGACATGGAGTCAGGTAGACCTGGCTTGAAATCTCCCCCTGATCTTACTGGCCCTGTGATCGTGGGAAAATCAATTCACTTCTCTAAGACTGTTTTCTTATCTATAAAATGGAGATAATAAAACCCATAGCACCAACCTCTATCTCGATGGACTGATGGGAGCCTCAAATAAGCAAATGTACATAAAGCATTTGTAAACTTACAAGTGATATATATATATATATATATATATACACACATACATATATATATATATATGTGAGCTGCTGTTATCCTTATCTTACAGATGAGGAGATGGAGATTGTTAGTGTGTGGCAGAAGTAGCATTTGAATACACATTTCTTCTAATTCTGTGTCCAGAACTCAGCCCTATTCTATATGATCTGTCCTTCCACGTGGGTCACCATCCATCCCCCTTTTCCCTTCTCCTCTCCTCTACCTACTAATACAGAGATTTGGAACTTCCTCTTTTTTCTTAGCAGTGTTCAAAAAGCATTGCAGGAAGTGCCCACTTTGGGGAAAAGCAAGATAAGGGACATGAAAGTTTGCATAAACTAAATCTAAGATGGTGGTTATTATTGTTTCCTTCCTGGTTAGGGCCTAATGATCAGTGAGAACCAAATAAAATGTATAGATCTGTCAGGTCATCTTTCATCATAAGTTGTATGTCTCTACCCTGCTAGATGTTTATAATTTTCAGAGGCACCAACTGTTGGTCTAAGGGTGATTGATCTCATGGATCTTGAGTCTCTTGAGTTGGAAGAGACCTCTAGGGCTACTTACCCGAAGGACAATATTCTCCACAAACCCCTCAATAAGTGATCATCCAGTCTTTGCTTTGAAGCTCTCCAATCAAGACAGCCCTTTCCATTTTTGGATGGCTCTAATTGTCAAGAATTGTCAAGACTCTGGGCAATTTCCACCCTTAGCTCTTAATTCTGTCTTTTTAAGTTAAACAAAACCAATCTAATCTTTTGTCCACATGAGACTCCATTTCAAATACTTTTGTTTTTGCTGAGGCAATTGAATTAAGTGACTTGCCCAGGATCACACAGCTAGGAAGTGTTAAGTGTCTGAGGCTGGATTTGAACTCGGGTCAAATCCTCAGGGCTGGCACTTATTCACTGCACCATTTAGCTGTCCCTCAAATACTTTTAAGATAATTCATATTTTAGATAAATCTTATCTTCTTTAGCTAAAATGTTCTCATCAAATCTTTGTATGCCATAACCTTTAGCCCTTTACCATACTGGTTGTTTTATCTTTGCAGCATCACTTGTATATGTCCCTTTCTCTCATCTGAAACCACCACCCTTTTGGTACAGGGTTTCATCACCTGGACTATTGACAGCAATCTGCTGGCTGGTTTACCTGTCACAATTCTCTCCCCACTTGAATCCATCTTGCACTCAATTATCAAAATGATTTTCCTAAGCACAGATCCAATCATGTCATCTCACTATTGCATCAACTCCAGTGACTTCCTATAATTTCCAGGATCCGTTATAAAATCTCCTATTTCACTTTTCAAGATGGAGATCACCAACAGTGACATTAATAGTTTGTCCAGATTTGTTAACTTAAACTCATCAGGGAAAGCTGTGTAGTTTTACTATCAAATTCTTAATTCTATTGAATTTCAACTCCCTAATTGTCATTTTTGCTCTGTCTTTTGTAGTTCAGGAGTCATTCTCTTTGGAAAATAGACAAATCAGCAGCAATATAAGAACTGAGTGATACTGCCTTCTTTCAATGATTATGGGTAGTTCTGCTGTTCTTGGAGGACCTAGAGATTTTCATAGAAGAAACAAGCCAGTTAATAGTGCTAGAAAACAATTATCTTGTGTTATAAACAGAACTTACGCAACAACAGGAACTTGACTTTTAGACAATCTAAAAGGCATGGGGAAAGGGGAGCAAAAAGATGAGGGATATGTTGCTATGACAATGACTTGAAAGACAAAAGTACTACTAGGTCTCTGGTGAGGATATATAGGGTCCCTCCCTCATCTAGGATGGTCACTGGATCATAGAGTTAAGGTTGAAAAGGATTTTCTAAGGTTATCTGGTACAGCCTCTTTATTTTTATTTTTTTTTTTTGCTTAGGCAATTGGGATTAAGTGACTTGCCCAGGGTCACACAGCTAGGGAATGTTAAGTGTCTGAGACCAGATTTGAACTCAGGTCTTCCTGACTTCAGGGCTGGTGCTCTATCCACTGCACCATCTAGCTGCCCCAGCTTCTTTATTTTTTATTTTTTGATGTAATCAGAGTTAAGTGACTTGCCCATAGTCACACAGCTAATGAATGAGTGTCTGAGACTGGATTTG
The DNA here is from genome assembly GCA_023553655.1 of Myrmecobius fasciatus. Classification (NCBI taxonomy): domain Eukaryota; kingdom Metazoa; phylum Chordata; class Mammalia; order Dasyuromorphia; family Myrmecobiidae; genus Myrmecobius; species Myrmecobius fasciatus. The sequence continues at coordinate 185,810 of JAJPUD010002939.1, forward strand.
AATTCAGCTCCTCCTGATTCCAGTTTTGGTGCTCTACTATACTACCCAGCTACCTTACCAGTCTCTCTCTCTCTCTCTCTTTTTTTTTTTTTTTTTTTTACAGATGATAGAACTGAGGACCAAGGTTAAGTTACTTTTTCCAAGGTCATGCAGGTGACAAATGGGAGATCTGGGATTTAATCTTAGGTCAGATTTTCAGGAGGACATTGGTGATCTTCATTAAAATGACCTCCTCCCTGTGCTTTCCTGTTCTGATTACTATATTTCTTCATATGAGTACATCTTTATAATAAATAAGTTATAAGTAAATCACAAGCCTTTATTCTCCATTTATAATTTTTATTGGTGAACAAGGAGCCTCAGTTTCATGTCTATAGAAGGGAAGAACAATCATCAAGCTCATTAAATTGTGCTTCTTCTAACATTTTCATTTCCAAAGTTAACAATTCTATTTATGTAAGACCATCTGCCTTCATTGTGGGCTCTTAGCAATGTATTTACATTTTACAGCTGATGCATTTTACCATAGGGAGTCAGGCTCAGCTGACAGTCCAGCTCATAACTCTAATCCAAACAGAAAGCTTTTTAACAGGGTACTAACCTTGGGAATAGAGGTGTAAACTGAAGCACAGTTCTTTAATCTACCCATGGCCCTTCTCAGCTGTTGCTTCTAATCTGTAAAGCAAGAAATAACATTGTTAGGTTTTAAATATGACTCATTTGTGAATCTTTAAACTCCTTTTTTAAGTCAACAAACATTTATTAAGCATTTACTTTGTTCCAGACACTTTCTTTTAGAAGGAAAAGGAACATCTCTAGTAGACTATATATTAAACATTGCTTTGGATTTTTTTTTGTTTCCCAGGAAGGACCAATACCTCCTCTCTCCTGTGAATTGTTGGTATCTAGTGTTGAACCAGACCCGACGTGAGAGTAGGGACCATGCTACCCTCAATGACATCTTCATGAACAATGTCATCGTCCGTCTCTCCCAGATCAGTGAGGATGTTATCAGGCTCTTCAAAAAGGTGAGTGGGGAATCAGTATTGAGGGTATTGGGTTTGTGGAAAAGGTGAAATTGTCAGAACTCTGGTCAACCAAAACTAAGCTAGAAGAGATGCTAGATTAGCAAGGTGGGAACAGCTGTGGCTAGAGGGAACAGAAAGGTATATTAATGACATAAGAGTGAAAGTCTTTTCCCTTTTTCTGAAACATATTTAAACTCTTGTCTTGTATGTTACATACTAATAAATTCAATTATCTACCTGTGGGGATTATCCACTTTTTGGATAAACCCCAATTGTTTTATAATATTAGACTTTATTTCCCTGACCATGGCAGCTACTCACAATGAATCTGGTCTTCCTTTCCCTGTTATGAGTTGATGAGTGCTTAAGGAATAAAAACTAATTTTAATATCAACTCAAATAAAGTATAATTAGCAAAGAAAATCTGCTGGGGAAAAATTACATGTTCTAAAGTTAAATAGGCATGATTTTGGGATAATTTGTTCTTTTCACTTCCTGTATCTAATTTTTTTTTTGCCAAGTTTTGTTGACTCTGCCTCTTTGGCGCTTGTATACATCTCCTTTACACTCCCATACCTACAATCCCAAACCAGGTTCTTATCATTCTCTCTCCAATCCATCCTCTATACCACTACCAAAATCATCTTTCTAAGATTCAGGCCTGATCACTACTCAGAAAACTGTCACCTACTCCCTATTGCCTCTAAAATAATTTCTTTACAAACTTGCCTTCTAGTTACAAACAACTTTAATTCATTTTACTTCCCCTTCCCACATTTTACTTTTTAGCTAAATCAGTCAGCTTGCTGTTTCTTAAAGTTGATGTTTTCCTATTTTTATGTCTGTGAACGGCTTTCTCTCCCATGACTGGAATGTTCACTCTCACCTCCATCATTTAAAATCTCATTTCAAGCTTCAAGGTTTAGTTCAGGTATCATCTCCTCTAGGAATTCCTCCAGGAATCTCCAACTTGTTAGTATTTTCTCCATCTTCATTTTACCTTGTATTTTATTAATCTGTGGACATGTTATACCTCCACTCCATCTTGCCTCCCTCAAAAGAAAGACATAAAACTCTATTTTGTAAAACCAAGCAACACACTGAATGTATCTAATAGAATATGTATTATTTTATATCACAATCCTTCACTCCTACAGTGAAGGGTAGGAGTTAGATTTTGTCTTAGAGTCAAACTTTGTCAGTTTCTCTGTTTCTCTCTGTCTCTCCCTCCCTCTCTTTCTTTTCTTTTTCCCTTCCTTCCTTTGACCCTACTGTAGTCTTTGTATATATTACTTTGCTGGTTCTGATTACTTTGATTTGCACCAGTTTATATGTTCTCCTAGATCTTTCTGAATTTTTTCTGTTCATTGTTCCTTATGGTGAAGTGACATTCCATTATATTTCTTTTTTTTATTTTTTTTCATTATATTTCTTTAGCTATTCCCCATCTGAAGGGGATTGACCACAGTTTTACAACCTTTCATTCATATTTCAATACCTTAAAGCTTTAAAATTGTATTTTTATACTAATATAGACTAACTTTTCCATCAGATTTCATGGTAGTTCAAAACTGGATGTGGCTGGGTAAAAGAATAATACCTGGACAACCTTTTATTAGTTGACCTGGGCATTGATTGAGGAGAACTAAATACAGTTATGTTGGCTTTCTTTTTCTGCATAGATGGTATATATGTATTAATTCCATCAGTTTCTCTGCCTTTTTTTTTAAAAAGCTAACTAATAGCTGATTAAAATCTCTTTAGTTTCCTTCCACCATGGAAGTATCAAATCCTAAAGACTGAATTCCTTTTTTTTTTTTTTTTTTTGGCTGAGGCAATTGGGGTTAAGTGCCTTGCCCAGGGTCACACAGCTAGGAAGTGTTAAGTGTCTGAGGTTAGATTTCAACTCAGGTCTTCCTGACTTGAGGGCTGGTGCTCTATCCACTGCACCACTTAGCTGCCCCACCGAATTCCTTCTTTCCTATTGGTGGTCTATGTTTTTCTGGGTTTGTATGAATGAAGGTGAGATCATATATCCTAAGGATAGACTGACCCTTATCTCTACCCTATCTCTCCCATCTCCCCTTTGCCTTGAAAGATATGTATTTACGAGACATCATTTTCTTCTAACTCATCACCTTTCTTCAGATGACAGATTTAGGAATAATGGGATGGTTTGATGAACAAGGAGCAGAGGAAAAAGGAAAGCCAATTTAAAGAATAATCAACATTCAATTATCTCCAGCTGGATTATCCACACTGCAGATTACTCTCTGCATGTATTTTAATATCAAATTGACTTCCCTTGGCTGGTCTTTGTGCTGGAGATCTTTACCTGCTTGTCCCCCAAACCTATGAAATACTATTCAGATTTAGTGTTTCCCCTAGCAAATATGTGTGTGCTAGAATGGAGAGTATTCTGGATTTAGCATCGTAAGACCTGAGCTTGAGTTCAGCACTGATCCCAACTATCTAAGGGTTGTGGGAAGCTAGAAAAGACCCAGAGGCATCTGGACCAGATGAGGGAACAGGGCCCAAGGTGGGCATGTGATTTACTCCAGGATACATAGGTAATCAGGGTCAGAGGCAGGATCTGAATACACATCCTCTGACTCCTGATCTAGTCTCATGGTACCATGCTGCTTGGACAAGCTACTTCAATCTTAGGCTCACTTTCCTCATCTACACTATGGGGTTAACTGCGTTTTCATTGCTCGCTCATAGATTGCTATAAGGAAAGTGTTTTGTAAATTATAATGTTCCCAATATAAATGTAAATTATTACTAAAAATAATTTAGAACTAATTAGAAAGGCTAACTCATATAGAAACATAGAGATATATAGGTATATATATACACATATATGTGTGTATATATAAAGATATGTATTATATATGTATGTATATATGTGAGTTTATAAAAAGATACATATTATACATATATGTATATATGCATTGTGTATGTATACTATATATGTGTGTATGTCTCCCTACTTAACTCTTCCAATTCAAAATATATTGAGTCATATGAGATAGTATATTGCAAGTTAAAATACTATATAAATGCCAGCTATCAGGAAAATCCAAATTCAAATCTGACCTCAAATGCTTACAAGCTGTACAACAAGTCACTTAACACTGCCTCAGTTTGCTCATCCATAAAATGAGCTGGAGAAGGAAATGGCAGACTGCTCCCTGTATCTTTGCCAAGAAAATCCCAAAAGGAGTCATGAAGAGTGGACACAACTGAACAACAACATTGCTATTATTGAAATGACTCCTAAATATCTGCTAAAATTTAAATTATACAAGAGGCAGTTTGTTGTAGTGGAAAATGTTAAATTTAGAAACAGGAGAGACTGAGGTTTAAGTGTTTCCTCTGATGCTTACTACCAGCCCTGTGATCCTAAGTGAGCCATTTATCCTGTGTGTCTCATCTATAAAATATACAGTAAGTCCCTCCTAGGTTACTGTGATGATCCAATGAGATGATTTATGTAGAACTTTTTTTTTTTTTTTTTTGCCAACCTTGAAATGTCTGCTATGATTATTTTTAGTTCCTCTACATCCTGCCCCATCTCCTCTACATTCAATCACAGTTAAGAAGTATTTAAATTTGAATGTAGGAAGATGCCACAATGAGTAGAGGGCTAAACCCGAAATCAAGAAGACCTGAATTCGAATCCTACCTCAGATGCTAGCTGCATGAGCCTAGGTAAATCATTTAACCCTTTAGCCTTAGTTTCCTCGTCTGTAGAATGGGGATAATAGCAGTACCTACTTCACACACTTCTTGCCAGGATCAAATAAATTAACATAAGCCAAGTCTTTGCAAATCTGAAAGTGTTATGTGAACACCAGCTATTATTCGTATTTGCCAAACCTTAAACTGATACTAAATGCCAGGTGTTATTATTTTCTGTACCTTCTCCCCCCCTCAATCTCCACACATAAGCACAAATATTTGAGAAGTAGTCACATTTACCTCCTCAACACCTTTGACTTCTGTTTTTTTTAGGGGATGGTGAAGTGGGCGCTAGAAAAGTTCAAGGGAGAAAAATGCTCTTTCTCTCTTCCTCTTCCTTTTTCATTCTTTCTTTTTCTTCCTTCCTTCCTTTTTCTACCCCTCCCTCCCTCTCTCTCTTTCTCTTTCCTTCTCTTTCTCCCTCTCCCTCCTTCCTTCCTTCCTTCCTTCCTTCCTTCCTTCCTTCCTTCCTTCCTTCCTTCC
>JAJPUD010002939.1:191164-202721 GCA_023553655.1 Myrmecobius fasciatus
CTTCCTTCCTTCCTTCCTTCCTTCCTTCCTTCCTTCCTTCCTTCCCTCCCTCCCTTCCTTCCATAAATTTTATTGATATCTTTTGTTTAACATCCTCTAAATTTCCTCCTGTTTCCCTCTCCCTTGTCCTTTTCCTTCCTTAAGTGAACGCAGCCCCTTCCCCCAAAGGCTTTTCAGCAGAGCTGAGCTGTGAGCTGGGTGAGATAAATCTTTTGGGCGCTCATTTCAACTGACAGGGCCCTAGCTTGTGATGAAGGTTAACAGGGCGGAAAATAATGAAAAAATGTCCACAGCTGGGCCCCTGGCCTCCTCATTATTGAAACAGTCCCCTAAACAAAGGAAAATGTAAACCCTCGGAGCTGACAGGGGAACAGATCTATCAGCCTGGCCTTATGTCTCAGAGCGCTGATGCTTCTTTGTAGGGGATCAAGGCTCTGGAATCTAGGGACTGGGCCTTCTCCCTGGGCACTTATTATTTCTTCTTGAAGATCTCCAAGCACTTCTGTTTATAAATACCCATTCTCACCTAGCTGGTGAGTGCCAACCCACTCTTACAATTGGAGAGGTGAGTCACACAGGTAACTTGGTCAAGACCAAGTGCCAGATCAATAAGAATTCTGCTCATTGTCTCCCCATCCTTCCTCTGCATTATTAAACAGTATTAACATGTGGAGAAGAAACCAATCATTTTAATGCCTAAGATTTGTTCTGAAAACTCTGCTTTCCATCTCCTGGAAATGTTGCCTGCCATGTTCCCCCAGGCTGATGTCCCACTGGCTTTGCTTGTGTCTCCCTTGACCACTGAGCCGGGGTCAGATGAGGTATCTGAGGGGGACATCTGTTCCTGAGGCCAGTGTCTGCTCACTTCCTCCTGCCTTTGCACCAAATCATTGATTTTTAGAAGTGGCGGAGGCCTTGGAGCCAGCCAGTCCAACCATTTCCCTCTGCTTTGGAGGCGGCTGCTGCCAGACAGCTGATCACTTTGGGAGCAAAGCTGCTATTCCAGTAATGTCTTTCCAATAGAATATAAGCTACTTGATGGCATTATGTGGTATTCTCAGTGCCTAATATAATACCTTGCACACAGTAAGTGCTTAATAAATGTTTGTTGAACTAAGTTGTGACTAGTAAGCTAGATCTCTGGACATCCATAATCTTTTCACTGTATCCTGATACTAATGCAGTTTGGTTCAAGTTTATTTAAGTAGTTTCCTCCAATTTCTCCCCCTTTTTTAATAGGCCAGATATTATAGAAACTAAATTATGGAGACATTTCCTAGATTAGTCTGGACAAATGTTTTTGACCATAAATGGGAATCTCTCTTTACACAACAGATGTGTTCCTAAGAACTTGTGTGTCAGTTGACTGAAAAAAAAAGTTAAAACAAAATCAAACTTATTTTATATATTTTATGTCTGGGTGGATCCACGTCTCATCCACTGTTGATGCCCCTCCCCCTAGTGCAGACCATCAGCCCTCTATGTCTTCTCATCCTGTTTGGATGGCCTTTCTTTACATCTTCCATATGGGATCTACCCCTGGTGCTAGAGGCATTTTTCTGATTTTTTTAAATAAAAAGCAAATCATAAATTGAATCAAATTTTAAATGCACTTGGGGAGTTTGTTTTGGAAGGAAGCTTCAGGGTGAATTGTTTCCTAAAGCCAAGAATCTTTTGGTAAAGGAGTCGACCTCCAATTGATTTTTCTTTCAAATGTTCTTATATGTTGTTGAGACACACCTCAGCTAAGCTAAAGATTTCAGTCGACCATCTACAATGATTGATCGCCTACTGTGTGCCTAGGAGGAAGCTAGTCTTGGGATATGGGATGAGAAGAAATGATTTTTTTAAAAAGTCACCTAAGCCAAATATTTTTTATAGCTTTATTAGAAAAATTTCCCTTGCATTACATCACTTCATTTTGTGAAACCAGGGGCAGCTAGGTGGTAAAATAGAAAAGAGTACTGGGTCTGGAGTCAAGAAGGCTTGTCTTTCTGTGTTCAAATATGACCTCAGACATTTACTAGCTGTGTGACTCTGGACAAGTCACTTAATTCTCTTTGCCTCAGTTTCCTCATCTATAAAATGAGCTGGAAAAGGAAATGGCAAACAGCTCCAGTATCTTTGCCAAAAAATTTCCTAAATTCCCAAATGACTTAACAACAATTAAAATGTGCAAAGTATGGGAGGATACATGGAAAAAATATAATAATACCAATGATAGTTGGTACAGCAGATAGAATGCTATGCCTGGAGCCAGGAAGACCTATAAATCCTGCCTCAGATGCTTACTATCCCTGAGCAAGTCACTTGTCAGCTTCAAGTTCCTCATCTGTAAAATGGGAATAATAATAGTATCTACTGCCCATGGTTATATTGAAGATCAAATGAGCTAATTTGTAAAGCACTTTCCAAAGCTTCAAGTGCTATGGAACTGTTAGGTATGATTGATTGCTATTTTTACCTTATTATAATATTACTTTAAAAATATAGCATTTTCGGGGGGGCGGAGCCAAGATGGCGGAGTGAAAAGGTGACTTTCTGCCTCTCCTCCTATCTTCTCTCAAATCAACAATAAAATAAGCCTCTGAACTGATCTTCAAGTCAACGAACTCAGAAATATTTAGGCACGGCTCTCTGGAGAACTTCATATCAGGTTAGTCGGACTCGGACAGAGAGATAAATAGATGACCACTGTGCAGGCCGGAAGTGAGGGTGGGACTCAGCTCAGCCCATCCTGGAAGAAATTCCAAACTCCAAACTCCAAATTCCAAACACCTGGAGTTTATCTGAGGCACTCGGGACACTCTGCCCTGATTGGGGGCAGGTGTTCTGGCAGACTTGCCTTGTTTAAGGAGTAATTCGGACTTAGTCCTAGCCCCCACCGGCCCAGCACCTTAAGTCAACTCGCCGAAGTGCCCCAGGGCAAAGCGTCTTCAGCCGAGGTTTTTTTTTTCCCCTACCTTAAAGAGATATCCACTCTGTCTAAAAAAAAATGATGAAGAAGCAAAAGAGAGCTCTCACCATAGACAGCTTTTATCAAGGCAAAGAAACGACCTCAGATACAGAGGTTTCTTTAGACAAAAATACAGAAAAAAACAGCAAGGACCATCACTGGTCCCCGTTTCAAAAGGCCTTTCTGGAAGACTGCATAAAGAACCTCAAAAGAGAGCTGGAGGATAAATGGGAAAATAAACTGAAATCAGTGCAAGAAGGATACAGTATCTTGCAAGAAGGATATGATGCTCTGCAAAAGAGATATGAAAAAGACACCAATTTATTAAAAAATAAAATTAGTGAAGTGGAAAAATAGTGCAGTGAACAAATTGGCCAGTTACAAAAGGAACTTAAAAAGGTAACTGAAGAAAACAACACTTTAAAAATAAGAATTGAACAAATGCAAGTGAATGACTCACTAAGACTTGAAGAATCAGTCAAACAAAAACAAAAAAATGAAAAATTAGAAGAAAATATGAAATATCTCTTAGGAAAAACAACTGACTTAGAAAATAGATCTAGGAGAGACAATCTAAGGGTTATTGGACTTCCTGAAAGCCATGATCAAAAAAAGAATCTAAACACTATCTTCCAGGAAATCCTGAAAGAAAACTGCCCTGAGATTATAGAATCAAAGGGCAAAATCACCATTGAAAGAATTCACCGATCACCTCCTGAAAGAGACCCCAAAATTAAAACCCCAAGGAATATCGTGGCTAAATTTCAGGACTATAGCACCAAGGAACAGATTCTGCTAGCAGCTAGAAAGAAACAATTCAAATACCGAGGATCAATAATTAGAATCTGTCAGGATCTGTCAGCTTCCACACTGAAGGATCAAAGGGCTTGGAACCAGATATTTCGAAGGGCAAAGGAACTTGGATTACAGCCAAGAATAACCTATCCAGCTAGAATGAGCATTATCCTCCAGGGAAGAAGATGGTCATTCAATGATATAGGTGAATTTCACCTATTTCTAATGAAAAGACCGGATCTGAACAAAAAATTCGACACCCAAACACAGAACTCAAGAGACACATAAAAAGGTAAAAAGGAAAGGACTCTTGAGAACTTTATTTTTACTAGGGGGATACTCAAAGTTTGGGGGTATAATTAACTAAATATTACTTTGATAATATGAAAAAGAGAACTAGAGGGGAAAAGGTTGTCATACTGGGGAAAAGAGGGAAAAAGTGGTAAAATAAGATCTAAAAAAAAAGGAGGTAAAAACAAGGTAAAATCACTTGAAGAGGCAAAGAAAACCTAATATAATTGAGAGAAAGAGGGGAGGGAGAAGAGCACTGTGTAAATCTTACTCTCATCAGGTTGGGCTCTAAAAGTGTATATCAGACATTTGATTTCACATAGAAACTTGTCTGTTGCTAGAGGGAAGTGGGAGGGAAAGGAGGAAAAGTAAGGGACAAACTAATAGAAGGGAAAATAGAAGAATCAGGGGAAAGGAGTAAAAACAGGGGGAGGGGATCTAAAGGGTAGAGTATTGTTTGGGGGAGAGGGGGTCATCAAAAGCAAAGTACTGAGGAGGGGGGAAGGGAGAAAGGGGAAAGGAAAGGGGAGTATTGTTTGGGGGAGGGGTCATCAAAAGCAAAGTACTGAGGTGGGGGGAAGGGAGAAAGGGGAAAGGAAAGGGGAAAACATAACTTGGGTAAATAAGATGGCAGGAAATAAAGAATTAGTTATTCTATCTGTGAATGTGAATGGGATGAACTCTCCCATAAAGCGGAAGCGGATATCAGGCTGGATTAAAAACCAGAATCCCACAATATGTTGTCTACAAGAAACACATCTAAAACATAGTGACACATATAGGATAAAGGTAAAAGGCTGGAGCAGGACCTATTATGCTTCAGGTGAACAAAAAAAAGCAGGGGTAGCAATCCTTATCTCAGATCAAGTAAAAGCCAAGATAGATCTAATCAAAAGAGATAAGGAAGGAAACTATATTTTATTAAAGGGTACCATAGATAATATAGCAATATCTATACTAAATATATATGCACCAAGTGCAATAGCACACAAATTCCTAGGGGAGAAATTGAGAGAGATGCAAGAAGAAATAGACAGCCAAACGATACTAGTGGGGGATCTCAACCTTGCTCTCTCAGAATTAGATAAATCAAACTACAAAATAAACAAGAAAGAAACTAGGGAGATAAACCAATTGTTAGAAAAGTTAGGTATGAGGAAGTTGAATGGAGACAGTAGAGAGTTTACTTTTTTCTCAGCAGTCCATGGAACCTATACAAAAATTGACCATGTATTAGGCCATAAAAACCTTAAAATCAAATGCAGAAAGGCAGAAATAGTAAATGCATCCTTTTCAGATCATGATGCAATAAAAATCACATGCAATATAAGGCCAGGAGAAAATAAACCAAAAGGTAATTGGAAATTAAATAATCTAATCCTGAAGAATGAATGGGTGAAAGAGCAAATCATAGACACAATCAATAATTTCATCCAGGAGAATGACAATAAGGAGACAACATACCAAAATTTGTGGGATATGGCCAAAGCGGTTTTAAGGGGCAATTTTATATCTCTAGATGCTTACTTGCATAAAATAGAGAAAGAAAAGATCAATGAATTGGGCTTATTATTAAAAAAACTAGAAAAAGAACAAATTAAAAACCCTCAATTAAATACCAAATTGGAAATTCTAAAAGTAAAAGGAGAAATTAATAAAATCGAAAATAAGAAAACTATTGAGTTAATAAATAAAACTAAGAGTTGGTTCTATGAAAAAACTAACAAAATAGATAAGCCTTTAGTTAATTTGATAAGAAAAAGGAAAGAGGAAAATCAAATTGTTAGTCTCAAGAATGATAAGGGAGAACTTTCCTCCAATGAAGAGGAAATTAAAGCAATAATTAGGAGTTACTTTGCCCAACTTTATGCCAGTAAGTTTGAAAATCTGAATGAAATGGAGGAATATCTACAAAAATATAGATTGCCGAGGTTAACAGAAGAGGATATAGATTATTTAAATAGTCCCATATTAGAAAAAGAAATAGAACAAGCCATTAACCAACTCCCTAAGAAAAAATCTCCAGGGCCAGATGGATTTACATGTGAATTCTACCAAACATTCAAAAAACAATTAATTACAATACTACACAAACTATTTGAGAAATTAGGGACAGAAGGTATACTGCCAGAATCCTTCTATGAGACCGATATGGTGCTGATAGCTAAACCAGGTAGGGTAAAAACAGAGAAAGAAAACTATAGACCAATTTCCCTAATGAATATTGATGCAAAAATTTTAAATAAGATTTTAGCAATGAGATTACAGAAAGTCATCCCCAGGATAGTACACTATGACCAAGTAGGATTTATACCAGGGATGCAGGGCTGGTTCAATATTAGGAAAACTATCAGCATAATTAATTATATTAATAACCAAATTAACAAAAACCATATGATTATCTCAATAGATGCAGAAAAAGCCTTTGACAAAATCCAACACCCTTTCCTATTAAAAACACTAGAGAGTATAGGAATAAATGGGCTTTTCCTTAAAATGATCAGTAGCATCTATTTAAAACCATCAGCAAGCATCATATGTAATGGAGACAAACTAAAACCATTCCCCATAAGATCAGGAGTGAAACAAGGCTGCCCACTGTCACCATTACTATTTAATATTGTATTAGAAATGTTAGCTTTAGCAATAAGAGAAGAAAAAGAGATAAAAGGAATCAGAGTAGGTAATGAAGAAACCAAATTATCACTCTTTGCAGATGACATGATGGTATACTTAGAGAACCCTAGAGATTCAACTAAAAAACTACTAGAAACAATTCACAACTTTGGCAAAGTTGCAGGATTCAAAATTAATCCACATAAATCATCAGCATTTTCATATATTACCAACAAAATTCAGCAGCAGGAGATACAAAAAGAAATTCCATTCCAAATAGCAGATGATGGATAAAATATTTGGGAATCTATCTGCCAAGGAAAAGTCAGAAACTATACGAACTAAATTACAAAACACTTTCCACACAAATAAAATCAGACCTAATCAATTGGAAAAATATTAAGTGCTCATGGGTAGGCAGAGCGAATATAATAAAAATGACAATACTACCCAAACTAATCTACTTATTTAGTGCCATACCAATCAAACTCCCAAGAAATTATTTTACAGATCTAGAAAAAATAGTAGCAAAGTTCATTTGGAAGAACAAAAGGTCTAGGATTTCAAGGGGATTAATGAAAAAAAAAAGGCAGATGAAGGTGGCCTTGCTGTACCAGATCTAAAACTATATTATAAAGCAGCGGTCATCAAAACCGTTTGGTACTGGATAAGAAATAGAGCAGTGGATCAGTGGCACAGGATAGGTTATCAGGACAACCTAGGCATTAACCTTAACAATCTAGTGTTCGATAAACCCAAAGACCACAGCTTTTGGGATAAATACTCTCTATTTGGCAAAAACTGCTGGGAAAATTGGAAACTAGTGTGGAAGAAATTAGGGCTTGACCCATACCTAACACCACATACCAAGATAAGATCTAAATGGGTTCATGATCTAGATATAAAGAGGGACTTTGTAAGTAAGTTAGAGGAACGTAATATAGTTTATCTCTCAGACCTGTGGAGATGGAACAAATTTATGTCCAAAGAAGACTTGGAACTCCTAATTGAACACCAGATGGATAATTTTGACTATATTAAGTTAAAAAGTTTCTGTACAAACAAAACAAATGCAGACAAGATTAGGAGGGAAGCATCAAATTGGGAAATCATCTTTACATTTAATGGTTCTGATAAAGGCCTCATTTCTAAAATATATAGAGAATTGTCTCATATATATAAGAATTCAAGCCACTCTTCAATAGATAAGTGGTCAAGGGATATGAACAGACAATTTTCAGATGATGAAATTAAAACCATCTCTAGCCATATGAAAAGTTGCTCCAAATCACTATTGATCAGAGAAATGCAAATTAAGACAACTCTGAGATACCACTACACACCTGTCAGATTGGCTAAAATGACAGGAAAAGATAACAATGAATGTTGGAGGGGATGTGGGAGGGCTGGGACACTAATACATTGTTGGTGGAACTGTGAACGAATCCAACCATTCTGGAGAGCAATTTGGAGCTATGCTCAAAAAGTTGTCAAACTGTGCATACCCTTTGACCCAGCAGTGTTTCTACTGGGCCTATATCCCAAAGAGATCTTAGAGGAGGGAAAGGGACCTACATGTGCAAGAATGTTTGTGGCAGCCCTTTTTGTAGTGGCTAGAAACTGGAAACTGAAGGGATGCCCATCAATTGGAGAGTGGCTGAATAAATTATGGTATATGAATGTTATGGAATATTATTGTTCTGTAAGAAATGACCAGCAGGACGATTTCAGAGAGGCCTGGAGAGACTTGCATGAACTGATGCTGAGTGAAACGAGCAGAACCAGGAGATCATCATGCACAGCAACAACAGTATTACATGATGATCAATTCTGATGGACATGGCTCTCTGCAATAAAGAATTGTCTCAAACCAGTTCCAGTTGTTCACTGAAGAAAACCATATACACCCAGAAAGAGGGACATGAAATATGGACCACAACGTAACATTTTCATGATCTCTATTGACATTTGCTTGCATTGTGTTGCCTTTCTCTGATTCTTTTTTTTCCTTGTAGATAGGATTTTTCTTGCATAACTTCTCAAGCATTTCAACATTATTAACATGTAGTGGACTTCCTGCCATCTAGGGGAGGGGAGGGGACTGGGGGTAAAATTTGTATTGGAAAGCTTTGTAAAGATCAAGGTTGGGGAACTACCCATACATATGTTATACAAATAAAAAGCTTAAAATTAAAAAAAAAAAACCAAATATAGCATTTTCTCATATACTTAAATCTCATTTCAAGTTCCTCCTCTGTAAAATGGGGATGATAATAGTACTATCTTCCAAGAATTGTTCTGAAGTTAAAATGAGACAATGTTTGTAATTTATATATTTATTAATAAACATGATTAATACTATATTGCATATAGTGAATGTATTCTATGAATATATTAATACTAAATCATATTAATTATACAATTCAAATTATATATTATAATCAACTATTATGTCAATATTGTGATATAATTAATAATAATAATTCATAATTATAAATTATTAATAGTAGCTAGCTTATATAGCACTTGAAGTTTTTCAAAGCATTTCACAAATATCTCATTTGATACAATAATATAGGTCAGGAAACCATGGCAGCAAGACTTGCTTAGTTCAGCTCCTGTGTGAGGCAAAGTTTGAGTGGAGGGAGTGTTTCTGGTTCCAAATCCAGCACTTTATCTACTGTACTACCTACAATCTTTGCCTTCAAGTAGCTTACACTCTACTCATCAAGGCTCCCGTTTTGTGTCATGGAAGTCTTTGGCAGTCTGTTGAAGTCCATGGGCCGCTTTTCAGAAAAATGTTTTTAAATGCATAAAGTAAAATTATAAAGGAAACCAATTACAAGAAACTATAATAATCGAGATAAAAAATCCATTTCATATGTGTCAAATTTAAAAGCCTTTTTAGGGCCAGGCTTGTTTTTGCATATTTGGGATCCCTCTTTTTTATGGCTAGTGGATCTCCTGAGCTCAGGATTTCTCCTTCTCTTCCTTAGAAAGAAGCGGGGGGACTATGAGTTCCAAGTATTGCACATACTGGCAGGTGTGGCCAAAATGTTGGTTCATTTTGTTTATCTTTTTTCTCTGGATCATTCTGTAATGGTGGAGTCATTGGGGGATGTCCACAATATTGAAACAAAAGACCTCAATAAATCTTAAAATTAAAGGGTACAGTTTACCCCAAAGGCCACTAGCTCATTGCCCAACTCTGTGTTCCTTTCCTGTGCTCTTGGCCCAAAGGGTGCTGTACCTGTCACTAAGCACGTGAAGCCAGCTGCAAAAGCATCCAGCGAAATTCCGGCTCCTGCCCTGCCCGCGTCCAAGGCTGGGCATTTAAACCCTTTTCATTCTTGTCCTTAGCTATGTTTTCTTCCCCAGCCTCAGTCTAACAATAGTGATCCATTATTCTCTGCTCTGGTGACTATGGAATTTAATTACTTGTTCTGGCAGTGAAGTGAGTTTGATTGTTGGCGTCGCTAGGTTCTGGCGGGAGCACTAATGGGCAAGGGCTCTCACAGGGAAGAAAGGGCCTTTTGGGAGGCTGGTGTTTAAACAATGGCCATTCAGTGTGTGGCACTGGGGGCTCCTTCTCTACTGAGTTTGTCTTCCTTGCCTTGGAGATGTTCAGAGCCCGTCCTGAACCAAATTGATGCTTTTGTGTGTAGTAATTGCCTCGCTTTGTAGCCAAGATCAAAAGCCTTGGTGGCCTTGGGTTTGAGGCCAGGTTTGTTTTTTACAGGAAGGGAGAGAGTTTACAGGATGGCAAATTCAGCTCTATGGGTGATTGGGGACATTTGGCCTTTAGATGCAACATAAGAGACAAGAACCAAATGAATCCAAAGAATCAGAGATTAAGCAAACAAACAAACAAACAAAAAGCAAGAAAAAAACTTTTGGCTGTTCTCAAAAATCACTTGGTAGAAGAACAAAAATACAAATTGTACTGTTAGAGATGATAGAATGAAATTTAATTCACCAAACATTTTATTAATCACTTGCTATGTACAAGGCACTGTGCTAGGTGCTAAAGATAGAAAGATGAAAATGAAACATTTTCTGCTTTCTGGAACTTAGTTCTACCAAAGGATACGATAATTAAATTCAAAGTATAATTAATAAGGTAATTTAAAGTGGGGAAGGGCATTAACAGCTGGGAGGATTAGAAAGGGCCTTCATTAGTTGGTGTGCCTCAGCTGGGCTTTGAAGGAAGCCATGGATTCTAACAGGCAGAGATGAGGAGGGAGGGAGGGAATATATCCCAGACATGCAAGGGAGGGATGCACACTTCTGTAAAGGCCCATCAGAAAAACAGAATTAGCTAACAGATCGGCTTGACTGAGATGGAGATTATATGACATAAAGTCTACCAAACAATAAATGCTTATTTAAGCACCCGCTATGTCGTGGGCACTGTGATAAGTAGTCTCTGCTCTTAATGAACTTAAAATCTAATGGGGAAAAGAAAGCTGGAAAGCAGGGGAAGGGATTGAGAGAGGAGATAATATGAAATAAAACTGGAAAGATAAGTTAAAGGTTTTAAATGCAAGTTTGCATTTTTCCTTAGAGCCATAGGACTCATTGAAGATTTTTTTTTGTAGATCAGATCTATATTTTAGGATTACTAATTTACCCACTGTGTATAGAGAATGGATTGAAGAGAAGCTTGGGACAAGGAGAACAATTAGCAGCAATTATAATTATCCGGTGAAAAATTAGGGCCCTAAAGGGAGTAGAAGTGTGAAGGGAGAAAAGGGAAATGGATGTGAGAGAGAGAGTACATATGGAATCAAGACTTGGAAACTAGTACCTTCAGAGAATGTTAAAACTGGAAGAGCTCCAGAAGTCAACTTTTTATAATATAATATAATATAATATAATATAATATAATATAATATAATA
>JAJPUD010002939.1:202731-214020 GCA_023553655.1 Myrmecobius fasciatus
TATAATATAATATAATATAATATAATATAATATAATATAATATAATATAATATAATCTCTAGCATTTATATATCATTTCAAAGTTTGCAAAGTGTAGAATTTATGTTAACACATTTGATCTTCATAACAACCTTGTGGTGTAGGTGCTATTTGTTATCCCCATTTTACACATGAGGAAACTGAACCTCAGACACTTTAAGTGATTTATCCAGAGTCACAAAGCTAAGTGAAGCACTATTTGAATTCAGGTCTTCTCGACTTCCTGAGTTCTATCCACTCAACTCCCTTGCTGCCCAACATGGATCATCCAAGTACTGTTGGTCACCAGGTAACTTTGCTCATAAGATGTCTGCCTTAGAAACAGTTTCTTTAAGTTAAGCTAACCAACCTATTTAGAGAAACATATCTGCAAAAATGTTACTCTTGCAAGTTTGGGTTCAATGACTGTGGAAAATGTAGATACTGATATAGAGATGCAGTGATTGTGTGGCTGAGGAAAAGAAAGATTTCCATTTCTTTTCAGTTTCCTTCATTGAAATCCTTGTGATTTGCAAGTGCTATAAATCATGGTAATGGGAAGGAATTGAAAGAAAATGTGTGGGAAGGTGAATTTAGTACTTCTGATTGAGCATTTGAACCCACTGTATGAAGCTCTCTATAGAATAGATGTCTCATTTTGGAAGTAATATCAGGCTTCTGGTACTTCCCTAACCTCTCCCAGAGTTCTCTTTGAAAGCTTGTACATTCTATTCTCCACATTCTTCTACACCCTCTAGAAACATCCAAAAGAATGTCTGTCATGGCTTCTGATGGCTCTTGAGAAGTCATAGGAACCAAGATGGAATGAAATTTGATTAGAACAAAGGAGAAGAGGAATCTGAAGGATTAATCTTGGTGACAGAATGGACAGTTAGGCAGATACTTTGTGCCAGACACACAAAGACAAAAACACAGTCCCTCCCTTCAAGGAGCTTAGATTTTACTGGGATCTGTAATATATATTTACAGAAAAAAGTCAATGTGTATGCAAAACAAATTCAAAATAATTTTAGGATGAAGGGAGAATAAGGAATGGGGACAGGAAAATGGAAGATTAGGAAGGACCTCTTGGAAGAACTTGAAGGAATTGAAATTGAAGGAAGCTTGAGATTCCAAGAGGTAGAGGTGTGGAAAGAACACCTGTTTGTCTGGGGGGACAAACAGTCTGTACCTTAATTTTTTTAATCAGAAATTGGAAAGGGAAAATTTATGAGAAATGATATTGAAACTGTATGAATTGGAATTCTACTTGCAGCCAGTCTAGTTTTTAGTCTCAAGTACAAACCTTTAAAATAATAATGAGGTTTCATTGGTTGAGTATTACTAGGTGGTAAATTGAGATTAGGGACTATTTCCCCCCATTCTTGTATCCTCTAGAACATAAATAAACAAATGGTTAAATAAAGTCAGATAATAGCAACAGCAATAATAACCAGCATTCATCTAGCATTTTAAGGTTCATAAAGCACTCTTCAAATATCGCATTTAATCTTTACAACAACTTGGGAAGCAGGTGCCATTATTACTCCCCTTTTACAGATAAAGAAATTGAAGTAAACAAATGAAATAACTTGCCCAGGATCATGTAGTTAGTAAGTAAAAAGTATGTTGTTCCTGAGGGTAGATGGGAGAGAAGGAAGGAGGGAGGGAGGAAGAGAGGGAGACACACACACACACACACACACACACACACACACACACACATACACACACACACACACAGTGATTGTATTATTGAACTCGAACATTCAGGGAAGTATTTGAGGGGTGTAGAAGACAGGAGTTGAGGGGCTTAATGTCTTCCATCTTCTCAGGAAAGATGGAGGTATGGTTATTAGCTAAAAGACGTCTGGCAAAGCCTTCAATCATTTTCCCTAGGCATCTTCAGGTAAAGCTAAAAACAAAGGGATTTTTGGATGGAGATGTTAGCATGAATTTGTATTGGGCCAAATGGAAATATTTCATGGAGATGTAGTGGGATGCTTGATATTGCTTAAAGTGGAAGATTTTGTTCTTCCATGAAAGCTTTCTTCAAGTATTTGAAGGACCTTTATGCTTGGCCCCAGAGGACAAAACTAGTACTAAAGTATGAAAATTGTGAAGGTTTGCTATGAGGAAAAGCTTCCCAGCAATTTGTACTTTCAAAAAATTGATTAAAAGTAAAGTAATAGCTGGACAGTTACTTGTTGCTCATAAGAGGATCACAGATCTAGAGCTGGAACTTAGCTCAAAGACCAGAGATGGGAATTTAACTCTATGACCCCTGATTCCGGAGTCAGTGGGGGTTTTAGCCCCACTGTAGGATACTGCAGACGGGAATATTGTTCTAAAATGGACTGGATTAAGCAACTTCTGAGGTCCTTCCAACTCTGAAATTTGTGATTCTGACTCTGAGGTTTGGGAAACAAGTGTCTTCTAAAGATAAATAACTAGCTACTAGTGCTATAGATAGAGTGACCCTTTTCTTATATGGAGCTAAGTCATCTAATACTTTTGCCATTGTAAATCACCTAGACTCCAGGCACCTTAAAATGGAGAAGACCATTAAAATAAAAAAAAAAAGCAGAAAAGCAGCAGAAACAAGAAGTTTAAGGAAGAATGAAGTGATTGGTCAGTACACAGACTAGAAGGAAAGAAGAGGGTTCTCCTATGGCTGGTGAATGTCTGCTTTAAAAGTTTTTGGCTGGGGCAGCTAGTTGGTGCAGTGGATAGAGCACCAGCCCTGAAGTCAGAAGGACCTGAGTTCAAATGTGATCTCAGACACGTGACTCTTCCTAATTGTGTGACTCTAGGCAAGTCACTTAACCCTAATTGCCTCAGCAAAAAAAAAAAATAAAAAAAAATGTTTTTGGCTGGTGTTCTTTTCACTGGAATGATGGAGAAGGTATTGGGAGCTAGAAGGCGGCATCAGTGGAGTTGGTTTGGACAGGTACCACCTGTCTGGGAAGGTACAGAAACATGGCTTTGTCTACCAAACAACACAGCAAAGGGAATTTTAACTAGGGACTTAGCTCGGTGTTCCTGAACCCATGGCTTTGACTATTGTTATCCTTTGCTGTGAGTCTGGTTTTCGCCTTTCATTGACTTCTGAACCCAATTGCCAACCCAGTAGCTGGCATTCTGGATTCTCAGTCTTGGATACTCATGTCACACTGTCTATGACCTGTGCAGAAGCTTTGGCAGTTAGAGCATTGGGTCTGGAGTCAAGAAGACTTGGATTCAAATCCAGCCTTAGAAACTTACTTGTCATATGACCATAGGCAAGTCATTTAATCTTTACCTGCCTCCATTTCTTCAACTGTAAAATGGGGATAATAATAGCATATCCCCCCAGGATTGTTGTTATGGAATCAAATGAAATGATAATTGTAAAGCAGCTTAGCATAGTGCCTGGTACATTATGTAAATGCTACTACTACTTAATTATTTATTTAATATTTCCCCCCAATTACATTTAAAACAATTTTTAACATTTATTTTTAAAATTTTTGAGTTCCCTCTTATCCCCATCCACAATTAAGAAGGCATATATGAAATTTTGCAAAACATTTCTAAAAAAACTCATGTTGTGAAAGAAAACATAGATCTCCTTATTGAAAATAAAAAACCTCAAAATAAAGTTTAAAAAGAGACACACAGAGAAAGAGAGAATGTTTTAATTTGTATTCAGACCCAATCAGTTCCTTCTCTAGGTATGGATAGGATTTTTCATAAGTCCTTCAGAGTAGTTGTGGATCATTATCCTGCTGAGAATAGCAAAGTCGTTTACAGCTGGTCATCCCAGAACATTATTATTACTTTGTACACAGTACATTTCACTTTGCTTGAGTTCATGGAGGACGTTCCAGGGTTGTTGTGGTTTTTTTTTTTTGAGTGTATTCTGCTCATCATTTCCCATAGAACAATAATATTACATCACAATACTACACTTCCTTGAGCCATTCTCCAATTGATGGGTATTCCCTCAATTTCCATTTTTTTTTTTTTTGCTCTGAGAAGAGGAGCTGCTGCTGCTGCTACTATCACTACTACTACTACTGTTATCACCACCACTACTACTCTCCTCCTCCTCTTCTTCTTCCTCTTCCTCCTCCTCCTCTTGCTACTATTACTCTACTCTTCCTCCTCCTCCTCTTCTTCTTCCTCTTGCTATTACTACTCTACTACTTCTACTCCTAATCCTACACTACTATTACTACCACCACCACTACCATTACTACTACCATTACCACCACCACCTTTGTATCTTCTTCATTGCACATAATGCTACTTCTTCTTCTTGGAATCCCTGCCTCCTTTCAAGACTTCTCAGGTACCACCTCCAAGGGGACTCTCCTAATTCTACATTATTAATGGTCTCCCTTCTCCTTCCTCTTTTCCCCAATTTTTGTATTATTTTGTATATAGTTTCCATTTATTTGAGATATATATTAAAAAGAATTTGTTTCCCCAGTCCCTCTTCCCCCAAGTAGAATGTAAGTTCTTTAAAGATGGTTTTAATCCTTGGGTCATCCAGTGGAGTGCCTGACAAACAACAGGAGCCTGGTTAAGGAGGCAGGTTAAGGTGAATTGAATTGTTTGCTTGAGATTCTGTTGAGTCAAAGATTAAGGAGATTTAAATGGATATTTTGACTAGTATAAACTTATTGAAGAGCAGGTACCGTCTTTTTTTTTTTTTTGTATCCCCAACACTTAGCACAGTGCCTAATTTATAATAGGTGCTTGATAAATATTGATTGATTGATTGGGTGTGATTCCAGGAGGAGTGTCATCTTGTGATGAGGAAGGTGAGAGTTTTAGACTATTTAACATAGATGTTTGAATTGTCAAGGTTACATCTGCTCCTGTTGCTTCAGCAAATTTGATGCAAATGAGATAAAAAAAAGCAGTTAAAGCTGAGGAGGTTAACATGGCATATTGTGTTAGTGATGCAGAAGTCGTGGAGAACAGGTAATGATCTGACTAGCAAACAAATAAGAGAAGCATTCAAGCAAGATTTTTATTGAGGAGCAGAAAAATAATTTAGTAGAAGTCCTTCCCTGTCTTCAACTGAATAATTCACTTTGCAGAAGATAGCAACAGCAGGCATATGAGAGGGAGTGCATCTTGACCAAGCTTTGCCTCTATACCTATGAGTGAGGCAAATGAATCATTTTTTTAAAAAGAAGTCAGGTAAATCAAGGATTTATTCCAAAAAGAAAATTCCAGGTTGTCTTTAGAGGTCAGCCTTGTGCTCATGTCCCATATCATCCCATCAAAATTCTAGAGCTCAAAAGGACCTTGGAGGACATCTGGTTCAATTCCCTCATTTTTGCAGAGAAAACCTGGGCCTTGAGAACATCAGTAATCTACCTTTGTTCCACAGGTAGTGGGTATCAGAAGCAAGATTTGAACTCAGGTGTTGTGATTCCACATCCAGTGCTCTTCCCATTTGACCATAATACCTCCTAATGTAATAGCACAGCACAACAGTGTTTACTTGCGTTATTAAGATTAAATTTTTTTTTTGTATGTTATTTGCATAGGATTTAGAGCTGATGAGATCTGGCTCAAACCTTTCTCTATTGAGCAAGGTCAGGAGGTTTCTCCAGCCCATCCAGGTAATAAGCAGGAGAGCTAATGTTTGCACCTGGGCCAAATACAGTGCATTCCCCACCATACCATGCTGCTTTTAAGGATGGAAAGTATGCAGTGTGGAATGGATAGGTTCCACCCACAAAAAGCTGAGTGCTTTTCAAGACACTTAAAGGTCTCCCTTCTGATATTCAGAAACTCCCAACCAGATTTTTCCAGATAGCTGAAGTATCAAACTATCTTCTCTACATTAATCTTAAAGCCGTTCTCTGCTTTCATGGGCAATGCTTATTTTTAAGCTTTTCTGAAAATGAAAGGGAAGGCTCCGGGAGTAAACATAGTCCATGAAAAAATGTTTGGCGTAATTACAAGGCAAGGAGGACAACAGCCACAGAGGCTGCCTCGGCCCATTGTTAGTCTTAGAGGTAGGCGTTGGGGTGGCCCACTGCCAAGGACAAATGATGAGCCGTTCTCCAAACCTTGCTTACTTCTTTGCAATATGATATTCCAGCAGCAGGAGCTGCGAGAGGAGGTCAGGACTCAAATCTACATTCCAATTTCTTGCAAAAATAAACACATGACAACATATGGAGTTATGACTACAGGAGGAGCCTGAGATCAGGCTGTGTGGGGGTTGCAGAGCTATGTGGAATAGGCTTGGCAGAGGAGAGGGAAAGAAAGGGAGATCAAGAGAGCAGGAGGAGAATAGAACGTGAGAAAATAAAGTAAAGACTGAATAGTAGAGCATAGATCAGAGAATTGAGAGCTGGAAGAGACATGAGTAGATCTAGTCCAAACATACCATTTTACATGTGGTTCCCCTGAGCTCCCGTGAGATTCAGCATTTTAAAGTAATAACTAACTCACTTATGGCCTGGACCCCCATCTGTTGTATCTTTCTATTGCTAAATCATACATAAAGTAATGTAAATAGTGAAATAATCTCAGCATTTCTACATAAAGGAGTGCAATCTTCTGTGCTAATGGAGGAATTATATTGTAATTTCCTTCAATACTTATGACCCTTTAGCATAGGGAAGATGTAGTTGCTCTAAAACTTAGTAGTTACAGAGGTAGATGCTCATAATGTAGTACTTCTGCAAATCATTTCTCCATCCAGACTATAACTTCACATCTTGACTTCCTGTGTCTAATTGTGTTATATTTTCTTGTATGTGTTCATGGATGACAACTTGTTTTTTAAACCTCTTCATTTATGGAGTATTTTCTGCCACTTAGAATCCTTGTATAGTTGTGTCTGAACTGTTCTGATAGGACCATAGCATCACAGAACTGTAGAGTTGGGTTGGAACTACAGAGAAGTTCTAATCCAACTGTACCTGAGGAAGAATGACTATTACAGTGCCAATAACATATGGACATAGGACATCTGCTTGAAATACTCTAGGGAGAAGAATATAATTGCCTCTATAAGTCACATCTATGTTCAGGGACTGTTGCTATTTATTGCTAAATCTTATTCCCTTCAATCTCTGGTTTATCCCTCTAAACCTCTGCCCTGTCCTCTGTACCACTTTCAACCCTAACCTTCCAGATCTTGGGCTAGTCACTTAGTCACTCTCTCCAGATGCAGCCCGGACCAATTCTAGGTAGTCCTAAGTCTTTGTAAAGTGTTTAAAGTGCTTTTTTTCTTCTTAGATTAAACCTAAATCTTCTCAACAATGAATACCCATTGCTTTTAATTCTAACCTCTAGGTTATACAGAGCAAGTCTAGTCTCACTTTCATCTCACAAACCTTTCAAATAGGTGATAGGATGATAAGAGTCAGAGATCCTGAGCTAGAACGGGTCTAAGAAGACTCCTTCCTTCAGTTTGGTGGATAAAGAATCTCAGGCTAGGAGATACTAAGGGATTCCACCCAAATTCCAAAGATAGAAAGAGTCAGAGCTGGGATACTTACAGAACAGCCATTCCCTGCTGCACCCCATCTCCCCAAATTATCTGCCCTTCAGACTAAATGTCTGCAGTTCCTTTGAGTGACCTTACATGTCATATTCTATAGTCTTCTCATCACCCAAGCTAACATCCTTCTGGCGTGTTCCAGTTTGTTAGGATCCTTCTTAAAGTGTGCTGATTGGATAGAATTTATATGTGGGAGAGACCTTAGAGATCATTGGGTCTAACCCCATAAGGTAATGATACCTGTGTGATAAATAACAAATTATATATAAGGTTGGTTGATAAGTCTAAACTGTTCCTTTTCAGGAGAATTGTTTAAGAAAAGACACAATATCGGTGGTAGTGATGGTGGGGATTATATTTTATATCCTTTGAGCAAAAGAGTTATATATGTTGGTCATTCAAGATGTGGATTGGAAATAGGTGAAGATAGATTTTTTTAAGTGCTTCCAAGGGACTCCTGGGTCATATGGCTCAAAGTGCCCTGTGGATTCCAAGAACAGTTGCTTCTGAGTCCCTATTTATCCTTTTGAACTATATAGCATCAAATGTCAGAGCTCCCAAGTACTTATTCAAATAAGAGATTCTGTGAAAAAGCAAAGGGGGAAAGAAGGTTGCTGGTGAAATTGCTAAAAGACAGATAGAGTTGATGGGAAAGGAGAAGAAACGGGATATGGATAATACATATGTTTAATAATGAGACATACACAAAGGTATTGACAATATGCCCTATCCCAAAATTATGCCAAAAAATTTGTTTAGAATAGCCTTCAAAGCACCAACAACTAAAGGCTCAAATCCGGAGACTTTCCTTTTATAAATAAATACTCCCAATTTTAAAAAGTGGATTTTAAAAATGGAACAACTTACCATTAGGAAGGTTCCATATTGCACTTGGAAATCTTTCTGAAAAGGTGATATGTCTTTGCAGAACAGATGAGGGAACCACTAAGAAGCCTATGGCTTTTTGACTGTATAGCACAATGGGAAAGAACAGGTGCTAGAGTCAGAATATGTGCGGCTTACTTCCTGCGTGACCTTGGATGAAACCATTGTTAACCTTTTTGAGCCTGACTTCTTCCATCTGTAAAATGAGGGAGTTAGACCAGATGGCCTTTAAGGCCCCTTGCAGCTTGGAATCTATGTTTCTCTGATGTGCTTTCATGGTTCACAGATTGCTGGGTTACAACTGCTCTCAAATATTTATTGAATGCTACTATTTACGAGGTCTCTCAAAAGGTATAGTTGGTGAGACCAAGCATAAGACACAGTTCTTACCCTTAAGGAGCTGATAATCTAAAATTTTATAGGATTTTCTTGTGGACAAGTTTGCTACTTACCTTCTCTTCTGGGCCTCAGTTTCTCCATATGAAAAATACAAGGATTGGACCAGCTGATCTCTAAGGCCTCTGTTCTCCACTTTTAGGCGTGATGTCAGGGGATTGAGATTTCCCCATATCCACAGGATTCTAAAGACATACTGTTTTGATGAAGAGATATATGTCTTTTGCTCCAGTTTTGGTTTATTCCATGAATCAAGTTTCTTGATGTCCTTGCTATGTATCCTAGTTTGAACTTTTATTCACTTCTTCACAGTATCAGCATCCCTCATCAATGGTCCAGTATTCCATGGGAGATCAAAGTCTTGACTCTATGACAGCAAGGGATATTCCAGTTTGGGGCATATGGGGGCCTCATAGTAAATATAGTTCTTGATGGCACAGGGAATCCTTAGAAAGTATAAGCCTCCCTTTCAATAATATTCTGTCTTTCAAAAGACTTAAAGTATTATTATAATATCAAGACACTTGGGGGAACACTACTGAACCAATAAAGGATAAAAATATTTTAATAGCAACAATATAAAGTAACATAGCCCTTTGGGGCCTGTAATAAATTCTGACTCCCACTCTTTCTTGGATTGACCACTCCTAGCCTCCTGGAAATAGTTAGAAAAGCAAGCAAAGAAATGAATGGAAAATTTTCCTCCTTTTTACCCTCTTTGGTTGTTCCATGGTACAATGATTATAGAGGGAAAAAGAAATTCATCCTTTCCCCCTTTTTCCCAGGAAGCCCAGGCTTTTGTGTGACATAAACATATTGAAAACATTCCCACTGTACTGTGAAGCTGAATGCTTTTAACTACAGATTAATGGTGTTTATGTAAGTTTTCTTTCCCTACAAATAGTCCTGCTTTTTCTGTACCAAATGAGAAATGGTGAACATGATTCAGTTACACATTACTAATCTCTTGATTCTTGATTTTTTTGTGTTCTAGAGCAAGGAAATTGGGTTACAGATGCATGAAGAGCTGCTGAAGGTGACCAACGAGTTATACACAGTAAGTTCTGCAAATATTGAGCTGGGCTATCTTTTTCTCTTTGAGACCAGAATAGAGAAATTGTCTGTGATACTTTCACCAAAAAGATTTTGAAGAGCTATTCTGTTGTTGTTTCTAGGTTTCTGTTAGCTTTCAGAAGTGAAGAGCTTAAAGTTTGGTCTGGTGTGACCCTTGGATTGTAAACTGCTTGAGGGAAGGAAGTTTGAGTTGCTTATTTGCAATGCCAGTAACTCAATGAAATATTTATGGCTTCAGGGCTATGTGGAAAGTATAAGCTGTATCACTTATGTTATGGAGATGAAACACTTCTCTTACCATGGGTTTTTTAGACTTATGACATTCCATATCATTACTGTGTTTTTGTCGCACATGTAATAATAATTCATGTGTCAGCCACTGTTCTATACTTTGAGGTTACAAAGAAAGGCAAAATATAGTCCATACCTTTAAAGAACCCACATTTTAATGAGAGACACAATAAATGAATGAATAGGTAGATAAATATATATGCTCCACATAGCCCCATCATTTTATTCACCTAGTGGAGAATGGATTGGAGGGGAAAACATGAGACACGGGAACCAATCAAAAGTCTATTGTAATGGTCCAGACATGAAGTGATAGAGGCCTGGATCAGGGGGCCAGATGTGTCAGTAAAGTCCTATCGTATTGTTATTCAGTTGTGTCTGGCTCTTCATGACACCATTTGGGCTTTTCTTGGCCATTTCCTTCTCCAGCTAATTTTATAGATGAGGAAACTGAGGCAAACAAGGAAAAGTTGCCTCAGGGGAGGGGGAGAAAATGAGAGATAATACACAGATAGAAATGACAAGATTTGACAACAGATTGGATATAGGGGATGAGTTTGAATGAGGGGTCAAGATAATTCTGTGCTTGTAAATCATCCTGGGTGACTGAAAAAGGTGTTTTTTCTATAGTGAAAGGATATTTTAGATAAGAGGAAGGTTTTTGGGAAAAGATAATGAATTCTGTTTTGGACCTGTTGAGTTTGGGATGCTTTCAGAGCATTCAGGGCAAGATGTCCAAAATGCAATTGGTGGTAGAGGACTGTGACTAAAGAGAGGTTAGAGCTGGATCTATAGATCTGAGAATTATTTGTGTCGAGCTGGTAATTGATCCCAGGGGAGCTGATGAGATGACCGAAAGAGATAAACCAGAAGAAGAGAAGAGGACATAGAACAGAGACTTAAGGGACACCCATGGTTTAGTGGATGTGATCTGGATGACTAGCAAAGGAGCCATCTGTCAGGGAGGAGGAGGATGGGGACAAAATAGTGTCACAAAAACCTACAGAGAAGACATCCTGTCTGTGTGGATGATTGACTCTAATGGGTACTTATTGAAGTTTCCTTCCTTCCTTCCTTCCTTCCTTCCTTCCTTCCTTCCTTCCTTC
>JAJPUD010002939.1:214030-282380 GCA_023553655.1 Myrmecobius fasciatus
TTCCTTCCTTCCTTCCTTCCTTCCTTCCTTCCTTCCTTCCTTCCTTCCTTCCTTCCTTCCTTCCTTCCTTCCTTATTGGTGTTAAGTGACAGGGTCACACAGCTACTAAGTGTCTGAGGCTGTATTTGAACTCATGTTCTCCTGACTCCAGGGCCAGTGCTCTATCCATTGTACCATCTAGTTGCCCCTTGAATTGAAGTTTTGTTGTTTTAAGTTGCCATGAATTGCCTTAGTAGATGTGTATATAACGTGGGGTCAGGAAGAACTGGGTTCAACTCCTTCTCTGACAGTTACTCCCTGTATAACTCTGAGTAAATTGTTTAAACTCTAGATGCCCCTAGGACCTAGCTGTTAAATAGAATCTGGTTGTCCATCTTTTTATGAGCATTTTTAGAGAGAATTCCCACACTCTTAATCATAGATCCTTTGGATAATCTGTATTTGTGCATTTACTTGTAACTATTATCAGTGTGTGAGAGGCAATATGGCTCATGAACAATGTGTTGGGCTTGGGTAGAAATCCAGCCTGTAACATTTACTAGCTCAGAGAGCAGCTGGCCATAGAGAAGTTACTGAAAGCTCTCAGGTCTCTCAGGTCTCAGGCAACTTTGGAAGACTCTTACATTATAGACAGGTGGGAATATATTGACTAACAGTAAAACCTTATGGAAAAATTAAAAGATGACTTGTGTGTTTGTTTCATCAACAACAGAGGAAGGGAGAAGTGGTGAGTCTGACTCCTGGATGAGAGGTAGCCTTGGTGGATAAATGCATGAAGGTAATCAATCAAGGAAATAGGGTGTGTAATTCTCTGAGGCTTGAGGAAGAAGAGGGAAGGATCAAAGCTGTGTCCCCTGGATATTTAAACCGATGGGGAGCCCTGTAATCCTTCCTCATCTGTAAATGTCAATGATAGTCCCCCTTCACTCTTGAAGGACAGAGTAGAACAAAGCAGAATCCTAGAGCTTGAGAATTGGAAGGGACCTCAGCAACTGTCCAGTCCTGGACTGGGATGGGACTGCTTTTACTTTGTGTTTTCTTTCCTGTGGATTCTTCTGATCTTGTAGCTTCCTGAAGGACTGAAAGTTGAGGTTAGCTGAGCTCTGGACCCAGATTGCTAGTGCGTGTATGGTTTGGGAAAATAAGTTCAGTTTCATTATATCTTCTCATTATATCTGCTCTTCAGATACTTGAAGACTAGGAAGCATTTTTGCCCCCGAATCTTCTCTTCTCCAGGATAAACACCCCCAATTCCTTAAGCTGATGTTAACCTAAACGGGACTCAGAGCCTTTGACAGCGCTGGTTGCCTTCCTCTGGACACTCTCCTCATTACTTTCCTGCTCATTAATGTCATTTCTTGACTCTTTACTGATCAGAACTGAACACAATACTGAAGAAGAATTCTAAAGAGGACAGAGTACAGGGGACTAGGAATCCTCCCCACTTCCTGGAAGCCAGGCTTCTGTCAATGCAGCCCAAAGTTGCATTTGATTTTATTGTCTACCACATCACTGTGATTGAACTTGTGGTCTTCTAAAACCCCCAGATCTGTTTCAGAACAAAGACGTTCTTCCTGTCTAGTAAGAGGTTTGGCCCAAAGCTTAACTTAGTACTACAATGTAGAGTGTGGAGGTTGATTGGATATCCTTGAAAAGTAAGAGACTGATTTTATGATTATAAATCTAGAATTTTTCTTAATTATAGCAAGCTCCTGTCACCCCTCTCTTGAACCTGGTTGCTCTAGGCTTGCTCTGGGGTAAGAATTCTTGACCTGGAGTCTCTGAACTTTAAAAAGAAATTAATAACTGTATTTTAGTATAATGGGTTTTATTTGCAATCCCTTACATTTTATTTTATTCATTTAAAGACATTATCATTGGCTGATTTCATATATATGCACACATATGTATGTACACACACGCATATATATATAATTGATATCATATTGTTTGCTTTCCAATGGGTAGGGGAAGGGGAAATATTATAAAATTCAAAATTTAAAAATGTTTAAAATAATAATTTTTTTTAAAAACCCTATTATTCAGAGACTGCAGTGTTCACCAGACTTCCAAAAAGGTCTGTCACACACAAAAATGGTTAAGAACCCATGGTCTAGGATTTAAAATATTTAATGTCATTTTGTTACTTTGACCCTCCAGAACTCCAGGCAAATCTCTAAAAATTTAGCTTGTGCCTCATTTCCCATTAAGACTCTCTTTTCTTACTTGTTCATGACCCCAAAGGAAACATACTCTCATTATGATCTAGAATACCTTTTACTGCAAGAAATTACAATTACAAAGGCACTGTAATAAAACCAAAAGCAATACCCTGATGCTCAGGAAAAGGGTCAGCCATTTCCATGCTCCGCAATTGTTAATGGCTGAGTTCACAGCTTTGCTTTTCCCAGGGGACCAGATGTTCCCAGAAGTCTAGGAAAGGGGAATTATCAGTCTTAGACCAGTGGAATATATTGTCTCACTAGGTTCATTAAGCACTTTATCAGAGGATTCCATCAGGAGTCATCTTTCTTTCTTTCTTTCTTTCTTTCTTTCTTTCTTTCTTTCTTTCTTCCTTCCTTCCTTCCTTCCTTCCTTCCTTCCTTCCTTCCTTCCTTCCTTCTTTCCTCCCTTCCTCCCTTCCTTCCTTCCTTTCTTTCTTTTTTGACTTTATTAAGTACCTCCTGGGTACCAAGTCTTATGCTAAGCTCTAAGGATACAAATAGAAAATGGCACAGTCCCTGTTCTTACTGTATTCATTCTAAATAGAGGAGACAACACAGCTCTAGATGGAGAGACCTGAGGTAGCTATCAAGCAAATGGTAAGGACCAACAGTCTTCAGGGTTATTGATTGGTCAAATGGAAATGCTTAAGAGTTTGAAGAGTAGTTATTGCAGGACAGATAATAAAGATTTTCCTCCCTTTCAGCTTGATGCTGACCCTCTATCTCTTTCCTTTTGGCAAGGACTGGTATAATACTGTAGAATTCCTGAATTGGGAGGAATGTTGAGATGTACATTAGGACTTTTGGCTGAGCCTGTTCCTGTTGGATCTTAGGGAAGGATACTTCAGCAATCTTCTGCCTTCTGTGGCTGGTTGTGGTGGCTCATCTG
This sequence comes from Myrmecobius fasciatus, assembly GCA_023553655.1. Classification (NCBI taxonomy): domain Eukaryota; kingdom Metazoa; phylum Chordata; class Mammalia; order Dasyuromorphia; family Myrmecobiidae; genus Myrmecobius; species Myrmecobius fasciatus. The sequence goes on from JAJPUD010002939.1 coordinate 217,145, forward strand.
TGGCATCTCTAGCATCCTGGAAGTGATGGTCTTTCATCCCTGATGTCTGAAAAAGGGAGCCTTCTACCATATAGGCAGGTGGTCTTTTGTCCATCAGCCTACCTCTCATGCAATATTCTGTGTCTTGGGCTGTTGCCATTAAGCCTCTTGTTAACTTTCCTCTCTGTGTGACAACAAATAACATTCTCATCACTTTATTGTTTTGTTTGCTTCACCTCAACTCCCTTATTTCTGTTTCCTGGAGTATGAAGATCCAGGTGGAAATCAGAATAATTCAAAGAAAAGGTCTGCTGGCAAAAGCATGAGACTACCTTCAGAATGGAAAGGTGTTGGGCTAGATCTTGAAGGCTCCCAGCAGCTCCCTGGTTTTGTAAAGACTCCATCATAGTCATCATCCTCTCCCCACCCAGTAAAAGTGCTAGGGCCATGGATACCTCTTCAGCTATTGCATGCTCATTGATGCTGCTGCTGTGGCAGAAAGACAAACAGAGCTGCTCCACTCTTAAGAAGGAATAATCTTTCAGCCTTGCTCTACTTGGCGTCAGTTCTCCTGTAAGCATGAGGCATGGATTAAATACTAACAGGGTTAGAGTGGACAGGAGCAATGGGGATAAAGAGTGGGGCCTGAGGAGGGTGGAAGATCTCAGCAGCTTCCCTTTCCCATCTCCTCACACATTCTTCCTCCCTACTGTGAAGCCAAAAAGAGTGTGGGAGGGCTCAGAGCTAGGTTACAGCTGTGCTGCCTACACAGCTAATCACATCACCATCACATACTCTCTAAGGCTTTCTTATATTGTACACTGAGTCCTTTCCCCTGCACATTTGTGAGCCAATCAGCAATTCAGTCCAACTTGACAAGTATTTATTTTATTTTATTTTAATGTTTAATTATTTTTTAAAAACAAATTTTTAACATTTATTTTCTAAAAATTAGTTCCAATTTTTTTCCTCCTTTGCTTTTCCTTCCCCCTCTTTGAGAAAGCAAGCAGATGCAGATTATGCATGTGCAGTCATGCAAAACATTTCCACTTTAGCCATGTTGCAAAAGAAAAAAAAACCCTCCCAAATCTAAGAATAATAAAGTCTTTTTTTAAAGTATGTCTTGATCTACATTTAGACACCATTAATTCTTTCTCTGGAGAAGGATAACATTTTTCATAAGTCCTTCAGATTTATATTGTATCATAAGCTGAGAATAGATAAATTATACAGTTGATCATGAAATATTGCTGTTACTATGTGTGATGTTCTCCTTGTTCTGCTCATTTAGCTTTGAATCAGTTCATGTAAGTCTTCCCATGTTTTTCTGAAAACTTCTTGGCCATCATTTCTTATAGCACAGTAGTATTCCATCACAATCATATATCATATTTGTTTTCATTTGCATTTCTCTAATCAATAGAGAATTTTTTTCATATGACAATAGATAGCTTGATTTCTTCTTATGAAAACTGCCTTTAATATTAATTGAGCAATGGTTTATAATTTTATTATGTCTTACAATACTTAGTCTTTATATATTTTAGAAATGAGGCCTTTTTAGACAAACTGCTGTGAAAATTTTCCTCTACTTTCCTGCTTTCCTTTTAATTTTGGCTGCATTGATTTTGTTTTTGTAAAATCTTTTTAATTCATGTAATCAATGTTATCTATTTTACATTTCATAATGCTCTCTATCTCTTGTTTGATACAAAATTCTTTAATTAACCATAGATCTAATAGGTAAAATATTCCATGGTCCCGTAATTTGGTACTGATATCACCCTTTATGTCTAAATTATGTACCCATTGTGACCTTGATTAATAGTGTGGGATGTTGAGCTATACTTAGTTTTCACTAAACTGATTTTCAATTTTTTCAGCAAGTTTTGTCAAATAATGATTTCTTATCCCCAAATATTGAATCTTTGAGTACGCCCAACATTAGTTTACTCTGGTCATTTAAGAAGTATTATCGAGTATGTACTATGCTGGATGCTATAAATAAGAACACATTGCATTGTCAAATTATATAGTTGGAAGGCCATTGTGATGGAGGAGAACCTAATTCTACATCCCTTGTTTTGTTGTTTAACAGAACAACAGAGTAACAAAGGTTAGACAACTAATTAGGCAATTCACTTCTCTGTACCTCAACGTCCTCATCTATAAAAAAATGAGGATATTGGATTTAAAGATTTCTGAGATCCTTTCTAGTTCTAAATCTTATCATCTAGTTGAAACCTCTCCTCATTTAAGAAACACAAGAAACAGTCTATGCTCTCATAAAGCTTATATTTTAGTAGAGGAAGATAAGAATATAATCCTTGTGTCAGAACCTCTTTGCTGACATGAAAGGTCCAGCTACATTGGAGACCTCTTAGTTTTCCAGCTTATTTGTCCTCATCAAGATGGAATCTGTGAACTCTATTAATCTTACATTCCCCAAAGAATAGCCCCAAGCTCTCCCCAAAAGCACTTGGTGTTGCAAAGCTTCAAAACAGAACTCTTAATTTATTGGGTTAAGGACACAATTGATTCAGTATCCCAGTTTATCAAGTCAAGAGATCTCTCCTTTTCTAACAGTCTCAATCCTCAGGGGATCTATACTGTCAGTGACCTCATGACTTATTAATAGAAGTATGCAGAAGCCAGTTTTTGAGGGCTCATTGTTAAATTTTCCATGTGAGCATTTACACCTCTGGAATCACTACAAATCAAGGCTTGATTTATTGTTTTGTTGATTGTCTAGCCTTAGGAAAGCATTAATAATGCAAATTAAATTTAAAAGTGTGTATATATGTATATATTTCCCCCCCCTCCCTATAGAGCTAGATTGTTAAACATATACCAGAACATCCCTGTTTTGCTCTATCAACTTTGCCTGAACTCATCAGGAGTGCTTTTGAAAACCCAGGGAACAAAGTCACCATCCCATTGGATAGTGACTAGAGAATCATCATTATCATCCTCATTCTCATCCTCATCCTCATCACTGGCATTTATATAGTGCTCTAAAGTTCACAAAGTGCTTTTATATCCATTATCTCCCTTAAGTCTCACAACATCCTTGCTTATGGTCTCTGCCTGAGTTGTAACCCAGAACTTCATGTGTGCAGTTGCTCATTTCCTAGCAGATTGCCTCTAGTTGCTGATCCTCATGAATAAGCCTCTGTTCTCAGATGATGCTGTTGGGTTCCTTGGTCCATCTAGTCTGGGCTGTGCTCAGCTCTATTTTGATGCACCCCTTTCTTTGACACTTCTAGTAGTTGGTGTTGATTTCTCTCCAGTTATGGTCCTGGAGCAGCAGCCAGTCAAAGACCAGGTTTGCTTGGAGGTGTCAGCCCAGCCCACGCTCAGTGGGCTACTTCTGATGGCTACAGTCTCTTCAGAATCGAGTGTGGCCATCTTATTTCAGCTGATTGCTATTTACTCTTTACCAAAAAGCACACTTTGGCCAACTTTTTTTTTCTTGGACTACTCAAAGTCTGTCTATCTCTTTTTTTTCTGAGTTGATTTATGGTGGGTTCCTAAGTGCTTCATTCCAGCATTTCCTTGGATAATGTCCCCTTAACTTCCTTCTACTGAGTTTTTGAGAGTTCAGAGAAACACTCTTACTCTCTTTCCACTTTTCTTATTATATTGTCTCTTGCTCTAGGGAAGCAAGTTTGGGCTATGTAAATAGCAGAGGCTGTAGGTACAATACAATATGCTTGCTCCTAGGAGAAAACTATAAGAAACCCATCAGGAAACACGACAAAACTACCTATTGTGGGTCAATTGTCTCCTTTAGCTGAGAATACTTTTAGAGAATTTGGGCAAAAAGCATCCTAGGGCCAGATTTCACGTGGGGACGTCTATTAGGAACATTATTTCCAAATCATGAAAAGCCCCTTTGTGTCCAGTGCTTGCAGCATATTCCTTACCGCCCCCCCTCCTGCCACATATACAACAATATGGTTAATTAATCTTGAAATAAGCTCCTCAGGGCTCAGCTGTAGTGTCTTTCCTTTAAACTATAGCACAATGATATGGCATGGGAACAATATGACTTTGTTCCAACCTCAAAGGGTGTGGAAAGTCACAGTTCCAGCAGCATCTTGTTACAGGTAGATGTTACCTTGAAATAATAAAAAAGAACTTTAAAACAAACATAGTGGTGGTCAGGAGGCTGGGACCAAGTAGTAGGTGTTTTAGCTTTGGCTCTCAGGACACGATCTGCAAATGCATGACCTTAGATCCTATGCCCCCTAGAAACAGCGTAGCCTAGAAGACTGGGAAACTCACATCTCTCAGCTATTTCCCCCAAGCTTTGCCCCTCACCTTCCCAGCAATTTCCCTATGGGATACCATCAGTTTTCTCTCTGCTTCCTTTGGCAACAAAATCAAAGCCTGAAAGTTTGATTTAAACATTTTTTCCTATTTCAAACTTTGTGAATTTAGGATAAAATGCTTGGCTTATTGTAGATACTTAATAAATGCTCCTTGAATAAAGAATGAATTAATGAATGAACATAGGATGTCAGAACTCTTAACATAAAGGACTTCCTAAGGGAAAGGAATAAATATCTATATAGTCTCTACTGTATGCTAGGCACTATGTTAAGTTCTGCTTACAAACATCATTTCATTTGATCCACACAATGACACCATGAGGTAGGTACATTATTATCTCCATTTTACAGTTGAGAAAATGGAGGCAAGCAGATATTAAGTTAATTGACCAAGGCCACAAACTTAGGAAGTATCTGAGCCTGGATTTGAATTCACATTTTCCTGACTCTGGGTTGAGGGCTCTCTCTATCCACTTACCACAGCAGCCGCTACCAATCAGGGTCACCTAGAAAAAGAGATTTCTTCAGAAATTAGTGAGTTCCCTATCACTTTTCAAGCAGAAGCTGGATGATCATTTCTTAGGGTCATTATAGGAGGGATTCCTATACGGATGTAGGTCAGTGTTGATGTCTGATGAGATCCCTTCCATCTCAGAGATTCTGTGATGCTAGTAAGGAAATCGTGGAAAATACTGAATAGGGAACTATAACACGTGGGCCCTTCTTGTTGTGTGGTTTATCATTTTTCGAGACGAGTCATACTATCACAGGGGATGTCATGACTTGTTTGTGAATTGGATTTAAGTGAGACAGAGTTGCACAAAGTTGTCAGCCTCCCTCTCTCTTCTAGTCATTGAAGTTCAGAGTTGGATGACAAATAGACACCAAAGGTATATGAGCATCCTTGAAAAAGGCTTGGCAGTGCTCACATCAGAAGGGCAAGTACTTCTGCAGTACTAACTAGGTATCAAATTGGACAAGTCACTTCCATTCTCTTAGTGTCAAATTCTTTAATTGTAAAGCAATGGTTTGGACTTGATAATTGGTCACTGGAGTTCCTTCTAACTCTGTGCGTCTCTCAACTGGATCCTGTAACTCCTATTCCAGATAACTTCTTCCAGGTTGACAGCAATGACTTTGCTGAGTGACCTTTTTTTAGTGAGTTTGGAAGAACCAAAAAAGCAGACTCATTTCTTCTTTTTGCTACATAAATATGATTTGTTATTATTAATATCATAATCCATAAGGGAATATGGAAGATAATGATAATATTCTTTCAGTATGAATTTAATAGTAGACCTAGAATGAAAATGCTATATGTTTAAATATCTTTCCTTTTCTTAGATTTTTTTTTTTTGGCAAAGCAATTGGGTTTAAGTGACTAATCTGGGATCACATAGCTAGTGTGAAGTGTCTAGGCTGAATTTGAACTCAGGTCTTCCCGAATTTGGGATTAGTGTTCTATCCACTATGCCATCTAGCTGTCCCTACTTTACTTAGATTTTTTAAAAAATTGTTTTATGGAAGATTTTTGTCTTCACATTACAATCATTTCTAGACCACTTCCAGTTCCCCCTCTCCCCATCACATTAGAATCTTTCTTTGTAGTAAAGAGAAATAATTAAACAAAAACATCCAATATAGTGCCTGCAACCGACAATGAGCAGATTCATTTCTACTGCCCTTGATTCCAAGAGCAAAGTCCACTGTGCTAAATTGGAGATTGAATCCCACTTATTTGCTCTCAGCTAAAAGAAACAGAGAAACTTTCCCTCATTCCTTTGCCCTGGGTGGGCATGAACCAGTGATGGAGGTCTCTATTCCTGAGGGGTTGCCTCCACTAGGATGATGTCCTGGTTGTAGGTCTTTGTTGCTTGCAGCTAAAGTGAGTGTCGTGTCTAGGGATGATATTGCTAGCTGCTTTCACCACTCTTACATGCTAAGATTCTGTGAAGATACCAGAAGAAAACATTTGAGTCACATGGAGATTGAATGAAATTGTCAGCTTCTGATGGATCATTCTATGGATTACTTGGTATATATTCTAAATGATCAGCTGTCTTCTTCCTGTATTATTTCCCCCCAGTTTTCTATTCATCTTGGTCCATCGGTACCATTATTATCAATTGCATACAGCTTCATTTCTTCATTAACAAATGAAGGCCAAAAACTTACTCCATAAATTGTCACTTAGATAAATATTAAGCTCCTGTGTGACAAGGTCCTTCTTGGGGAGGACACAAAAGAAGTAAAAAACCCATTTTTGCCATGGAGAATCAAGGGCAACAAGACTGATTTACATGAAACAACTTAGAAAATGTTTAAGACAATTTATAATCAGGGCTGACCCTGTCAGCCTCTCAGCTTTTGTACTGTATTTCTTCTCCCTTTCATAACCAAAAGGTCACCTCTAGTCATTGCTTTAATTCCTTCCTTTCCTGCTTACTTCTCAGCCTCTTGTAATCTGACTTTTAACACTTCCACTGGACTAAAACTGCTTTCATCAAGTTAACCAGTAATCTGTGAACTGTTGTTAAACCAGTCATCCGGGACTTCTTCTTAGCAATATCACTATGAGAACTTGGAGAGATCAAGAAAAGCAGAAACAGATTCATATGTTAGAAATACTTAGAGTAGTTCTCTTTCTAATGGTAAAAAATTAGAAATTAAGGAGGTACTCACTAATTAGGGAACAGTTAAACAGATGATGACATATTATGTAAAGTGACATTGTGCCATAAGAAATGACCAAAAAGATGGTATCAGAGAAACCTGGAAAGAAATACCTGAAGTTCACATTAAGCATATTGTTGTTCATGCTGAAATTAATATGGTTGATATCCACCCAACTTTTGGTGTTTCTAAAGCCTTACTCTAAATTTCTAGAAGGAAAATGTTTAAATTTCACATATCTCTGTATAACTATTGGTTTTAATTTAAGTTTTATTCATTATACAGACATTTCAATGAATGCAGTTTTCAATAAACCTTTTTATAGCTAAAAAAAGAAATAAGTGAAGTGAGTAAAAACAAGAAAATCATTTATACCTTTGCTAAATAGGCTGAATGGCCATCTATACTATAACAACAACATTATAAAAACAAAAAAAAACTTTGAGAGGCTTTCTAATGAATGCAGTATCCAACCATAATTCCAAAACACTGATAATGAAGCATGCTATTTTTTTTTTATTATGGAAGAAGAAAGGAAGAAGGGGGAGATTTGAGGGAGAAAGAAAAGAAAGAAGAGAAAAAAGAAAAGAAAGAGGATCATTGAAATGTTTTTAAAATTCCCCAAAGAGAACAGAAGGAAAACCAGAAGGAATCACAGACATGCAGAATAGCTTTGAAAGACTGAATTCATTATATCCTTTAAAAGGGAAACAATACATAATAGAGATTTAAAAGTTCATGCACAATCTCTCTGTTCTACTGTATCTGTGGAACTGCTTATTTTAGTTGATGTTTGTTAAATGTAGAACTTTTAAAATAGAAAAAAAGCACCAACTACTGCTAAATCTACCAACACTTTCTCATTCCTTATTCTAATTGATGCCTTTTTACCTTTGGATACTGATCTCTGCTTTCTTCTGAATTTTTTTCTTTTATGCGCTCATTTCTCTCCTGCTTCTCTTTCTACCTCTTTGGCAATTCCATACCAGCCTCCTGTGTAGAGTGATCATCGCCCTGTAGATCCTTCTTCATATGGATAACTTTCCCCAATCATTCTCCCATCATCACCCACCACTGAAATGATCCATTTGAATGTTTTATCTCATTATGCCATTGTATTTCTCCTAAAACCTGTCTTCACGCCAAACTTTCCTAGTTCTATTGAGGGTACTAACCTTTTGGTTATCTTAGTTTCATCCTTGACTTTTCCTCTTACCATTTATATAAAATCAACAGAATTAGGAAATTTTAGAGGAGGGATAGATTATGAGGAAACTATAATGAGTTCTATTTTGTACATCTTAATTTTGAGATACCTATAGGATAGCTGTGTTCTGTTGCCCAGCAGTTTAGGAGAGAGAATAGGGCTATATAGAGAGAGTTTAGTAGCTCATCTGTATAGAAAAATTTCAGGTGTCTATAGAAATAGGTGCATTTCCTTTCATCTACTCATAAAGCCTCTACCTTAGTTCAATTTTTTTATTACTTCATAATTGGTCTCCCTGCCACCATTGTATTCTTAAAAATATTATTATTATATTTTGTTTTTATATCATCTAAATTTCCCTCCCGTAGTCTGTCTCTCTTCTCATATAGAACCATTCCCATATAACAAAGAAAAAAAGAAGAAGAATAACCCAATCAGCAAAATCAATATATACATAGAAAAATTGAAAATATGTTCAGTATTCCACACTCATGGACCTCCATCTCTGTAAAATAGTGGTGGGAAGGATCTTCTCAATATATCATATTTGAGGCTATTCTTGATCTTTATAATTTGGTAACATCCACTTTCATTTTGTTTATGGTGGTTGTTCTTTCTATTTTCACTGTTATAGTCATTGTGCATGTTTTTTTCTTAGCTTGGTTTACGTTATTCTTCATTAGTTCATGTCTTTTTGTTTTCATTATAGTTCTTATTTCTTATGGCCAAATAATATTCCACTACATTCATGTCCTATAGTTTGTTTTGCCACTACCTAATCAATGGACATTTACTTTGGTTTTAGTTGTTTGCTATCACAAAGGTGTTGCTTTAAATATTTTGGGATATAGGGACTTTCTCCTTATCCTTTATGGAGATGTATCATATTTTGTATATATGGAGACTTTCTTCTTATTGTATATCTAGTAATAAAATCTCTGCATCAGAGGATTTGGATATCATTATATCTTCTTTTTAATTTATACTTCATACAGATGCCAAATTGATATTACATTATCATCTACTAGTATACATTATACTCTATTAGCATAATAGAGTATAATATTCTATTAGTATAATAGAGTATATTTTATCAACAGATTTGCTAAAATTTACCTCAAGTGTAATCACAGGGTTCCCTGATTTAGAAGTCCAGAAAAGGAAATGTCATTTTGGCATGAATTGGCCAAGCTGGCCCTTTGTAGTCAGTCACCCATTCCCTTTTGAGATAAACTGTCTTTTTAATGATATGGTATAGAATTTTCTCAGAATTTGAAGTCAAAATGACTGGCCTATAGATTTCAGACTATTCTTTTCCTTTTATTGAAAACTAGGATTACAATTACCTTCTTCAACCAAGTGGCAGCCCTCCTGTTTCCTGTGAGCTTGTAGTCACAGCTTACGGTAAATTTGTTTGTTGCTTTTTGCTATTTAGTGGGGAAATACTATTCTTAACCTTTTCCCATATTTCTATAATTATATTGTAAGTGACTTTTTTTGTGCTGCTCTTTTTCTCTGTTAGGCTGCTCTATTTGGTAAATAGATTGTGTTTGCTGGGTGAGATGGTTTCTGAATTCTTTAGGATTTTGTGGTGGCTACTTTTCCAAAGGTAAACTTCTCTAAAAATGGTGATAATCAGTGTTTTTGTAGTTCACACTAGAGTTGTAATTGCAAGCAGTATCTTCTCCTTGTTTTTTCTTTTGATCTCGGTATTGATTTTTACCTTTGTCCTAACCAGTTAATGGATTGATTGTACTTAGACATGTGATTCCAAAAGGATTCCTATATCAATAATCAGTTGTTTTCTATTTATATAGAATGGCTTTCAGCCCAGCTTTTGGGATAAGTACTCACTATTCAGCAAAAACTGCTGGGAAAATTGGAAACTAGTGTGGAAGAAATTAGGGCTTGACCCACACCTAACACCACATACCAAGATAAGATCTAAATGGGTTCATGATCTAGATATAAAGAGTGATATTGTAAGCAAATTAGAGGAATGTAGTATAGTTTACCTCTCAGACCTGTGGAGATGGAATAAATTTATGTCCAAAGATGATCTGGAACTCTTAATTGAACACCAGATAGATAATTTTGATTATATTAAGTTAAAAAGTTTCTGTACAAATAAAACTAATGCAGACAAGATTAGGAGGGAAGCATCAAATTGGGAAATCATCTTTACATTTAATGGTTCTGATAAAGGCCTCATTTCTAAAATATATAGAGAATTGTCTCATATATATAAGAATTCAAGCCACTCTTCAATAGATAAGTGGTGAAGGGATATGAACAGACAATTTTCAGATGATGAAATTAAAACCATCTCTAGTCATATGAAAAGTTGCTCCAAATCACTATTGATCAGAGAAATGCAAATTAAGATAACTCTGAGATACCACTACACACCTGTCAGATTGGCTAAAATGACAGGAAAAGATAGCGATGAATGTTGGAGGGGATGTGGGAAAACTGGACACTAATACATTGTTGGTGGAACTGTGAACCGATACAGCCATTCTGGAGAGCAATTTGGAGCTATGCTCAAAAAGCCATCAAACTGTGCATACCCTTTGACCCAGCAGTGTTTCTATTGGGCCTATATCCCAAAGAGATCTTAGAGGAGGGAAAGGGACCCACATGTGCAAGAATATTTGTGGCAGCCCTTTTAGTAGTGGCTAGAAACTGGAAACTGAAGGGATGCCCATCAATTGGAGAGTGGCTGAATAAATTATGTTTATATGAATATCATGGAATATTATTGTTCTGTAAGAAATGACCAGCAGGATGATTTCAGAGAGGCCTGGAGAGAGTTGCATGAACTGATGATGAGTGAAACGAGAAGAACCAGGAGATCATTATACACGGCAACAACAATATTATATGACGATCAATTCTGAGGTCCATGGCTCTCTGCAACAAAGAAATGTCTCAAACCAGTTCCAATTGTTCACTGAAGAAAACCATATACACCCAGAGAGAGGGATATGAAATATGGACCACAACGTAACATTTTCATGCTCTCTATTGACATTTGCTTGCATTGTGTTGCCTTTCTCTGATTCTTTTTTTTTTCTTGTAGATAGAATTTTTCTTGCATAACTTCTCAAGTATTTCAACATTATTAACATGTAGTGGACTTCCTGCCATCTAGGGGAGGGGAGGGGACTGGGGGTAAAATTTGTAATGGAAAGCTTTGTAAAGATCAATGCTGAGGAACTACCCATACATATGTTATGCAAATAAAAAGCTTTAATAAAAAAAAAAAGAATGGCTTTCAGTTTTTAGAATGTTCAATAGCAATCATGTCTAGTGCATCCCAAGTCTTTTTTTAAAAGAATATATTTTCCTGATGCCTTTTATTTTTTACTTATATATATATACATGCATATATTAATAATCAGCATGTTATGGAAACATGTTGCTATATATACCTTCAGCCAATTCATTAATAAAAATGGAGAAAGTACGTCAATTCCAGGTTTCCATTTTCCTTCCCTGTAACTTTCTGGACCAAAGTGCCCCTCTGTGTCCACCAGTCCTTTTGGTATGTTGCTTTCCCTATGAAAATATAAGCTGCTTGAGTCAAATCCTGCACCTAGCAATGCTATTTTACCCCTCCTTTCTTTGATCGTTGTTTAATAGAACAGGGTTAACGGCACGTTACTCTTGCCACAAATACATGATCATTAGTTTTAGCACTGGAAAGGACCTTAGAGGGTAGCTCTTTTAATTTCTTCATTTTATAGAGAAAAAATTAAGATTAGGAGAGTTGTTTGGTTGTTTCAACCATATCCAATTCTTTATGACCCCATTTGAGATTTTCATGGCAAAGATACTAGAGTAGTTTGCTATTATACTTCATTTTGCAGATGAGGAAACTGAGACAGACAGAGGTTATGTAACTTGCACAGGCACACAGCTGCTAAGCCAGATTTGAATTCAGAATATATGACTTTAGGCCCACCATGCCTTTTCAGCCTATTCTTGCCTGAGCATCCTGTCTGATTCTACTCTGTGTCCTCCCATACTTCTGCCTACTAGGTAGGTGGCTATTCTCTCTATTTTGGAGATTCCTTGGATATGAGGTAGCCTCAGATGGTCTACCAGCTGCTATTTCTTGCTCTTGATGTCTCCCTGGCCTGACTCCTTTCTTGGCCCTACATTCCTTGGGTGATATGTGTTACACGCTTATTCAGCTCATGTGGCCACAGGAGTCCTTCAGTCTACTTCCACCCACCATGCTTCTTTCCATTGCCCTTTGACTCACCTGTTATTCTGATTCTTCTTCAGGAATCAGGTTGGTCTGTGATTCACAGACTTGGAGCTGTGACATCAGAAAAATCAGAGTCTAAAATAAGATGGGATTTTGAGTTGGGTGATTTGGTATCATTGAAAGCCTTGTATGGCTCCCCAGATGCCTTCCCTTTCTCCTATTCATTTCTTGGCCCTGTTCCTTATCCATCTGTACCAGCTGTCCTAAAGGGTTCTAATGAAAAGAACCTATTAATGGTAATTGCAGCAAGAAAACTTGCATAGAAAGAGCATTATTACTACATCCCTGTGTCCTAATTATGGGGAGAGAGGCAATGTGATGCAGTGGTTAGGTCTCGGGAAGAAAGGGTATTCTTAGATTACTAATCTTGGGGTATTCTACTGAACCCAACATATCACCTCTTCTTATGGTGTAAAGAGTGAAATGAATGTCATTGGAGGTCAGTTCCCAAAGCAACTATCTAAGACTATAAATGAGTTTCTAATTGGGGCATTCCCATACAGAAATTTCCAATATCTGTGTAATCACAGGAAAAAAATAAATTATTGGGCAGGGCCATTTGAGTCAAAGCTTTGATTCATCAGTGGAACCATGCAACTTGAGTCGGTGATTTCCGAACAAAGCGCAGTAATGATTGAACAATGGAGGTGCACCTCATTGCAAATTAGTAATAATAACCAACATTTATATAGTGATTTACAATTTGTAAGCTGTTTAGCATGTCTTTCCTCATTTGATCATCCCACTAACCCTGTTATTATCCTTATTTTATAGGTAAGGAAAAACTGATTCTGACAGAAGTTATTTGCCCAGGTTCATGCAACAAGTGACTTAAGGCAGAATTCTCATTCAGTATTTCATGGCTTTCTAAATCCAGCCCTATAATTACTAGTTCCCCCTCTCTAGAGCCCAGCATCTTAAATCCTGCAAGGTTAAAGTCCTGTAGGCTTCTTTCCACTCACAACACCTTTTTGCTAGAGAATTTTTTACATGATTCTGCATATATATAGGTATATAAATATATAGGTATATAAATCAAATGTTTATTGATAACAAATCATAATTTCATGACCCCTGCATTCAGTTATGAGACCCCATTTGGGTTCGTGATCCTGGTTAACAAGATGGCTTTCTAGAGCATAGAATTGTTGAGGAGACTCAGGACATCACCTAAGTTTCACAAAGAAAAGAGATTTAGGAAGATGGATGTGTGGATGCAATATGTGATTGAGCTAGATCCCAATAGAAGTTCAAAGATGCAACCTCTATAGGACAAGGATACAGGTTAGTCTGAGCTCCGGTCTTATCATTGACATTTGATCCCTGGTGGTTTGACAAACTCATGGTTGTCTCTAGATTTCTCAGCCCTACCTAGATTCACACAATCTAGCTGATGTCTATAGAGGAATTAGATTCTCCTAAGAATTTGAAATCTTTTCTTCTGGACCATTGCCCAGGATGCCAGTCAGAGGGAAATGCTATAGCCACAACATGGTGAAAAAGGAGGCCTGACCACCAGACGTGGAAGAGGTAGAATTCCTCAGTAGGCTAAGTATAAACACCAGTTCCCTGGCCTGAACTCCCACAGGAGCAGAGCTATGCAAATCGATTCTTAGAGCCAAAATTCTTCATCTTTTTTTAATGTCATGTAGACCTTCCAAAGTCTGGCAAAGACTGTAACCTTTTCCCCACAATCATGGTTTTTACTGCATAAAATACATAGCATTAGAAAGAAAAATAATTAAATTGAAATAATTATCAAAATGTTGAAACAACAACAAAAATTAAATTCAAAGACTTCAGGGTGAGAATTTCTGACTTAGGGGATGGTTAGGTTCTTTTTTTGGGGGGCGTGAATAAGGCCGGGGAAAAGTATTTTATTGAAAACTCTTGATGTAAACAGAAAGTTATAATACAAATTATTTTTAAAACAAATTTTAGCCCAAAACTTTTTTATTTTCAAAAATCTTCATTTTGTATTTTAAAAATCCTATATTTTGTATCAATGTGTGACATCAATTCAGGGCTACACACACACACACACACACACACACACACACACACACACACACACACACACACATCCTGTTACCACAACTTCTCTAAGAACTCTTCTTTCATTCTGGCAATTCCTGAAATTTTAGCTCCTTCATTAGGCAGGTCAAAGTCCACTGCTCAATTCCATTCTCTCTTCTGATATATGAGATTGAGGGGCAGCTAGGTGGCGCAGTGGATAGAGCACCAGCCCTGAAGTCAGGAGGACCTGGGTTCAAATCTGGTCTCAGACACTTAACATTCCCTAGCTGTGTGACCCTGGGCAAGTCACTTAACCTCAATTGCCTCAGCAAAAAGCAAAAAATTAAAATAAAAAAATATATATATATATGAGATTGAAATTTTTTTTTTCATTTCAGAGACTTGATTTGTTAACACGAATCAATTTTAGTTTGTTTATATCACAGTTCATTTTATTTTTTAGTATAGTAGAACTGGGAGTGACAATGTCTTTGTGAGAAGGAAGGGAATAGGTTCTCTAGGTCCCAGGTTCTTCAACTGTGAGTGACAATCCCATATAAGTCTCATAATTAAGTATAGGATTTGCAAAATTATGATTTATTATCATGAAATGTTTGATTTGCATACCTATTTTATATCCCTATACCTGGGGTTACTTAAAATTTTCTTGGGAGAAAATGGGTCACAAGTGGAAAAAATTTAAGAAGCCTTGGTCTAGATGAGCAGAAAGCCCTTGTTTAGAGGTAACATGTCCTCCTACCCACAGTTCTAAACTAGTAAACAGCAATCTTTATGGTGTCAGTCACCACAAAAAAGGAGGTTGATTTCTGTAAAATATGTTATTTATTTTACTTGTGGAAATTCACTTTACAAATCAATGTTGCTACCATGCATTTATTCTTCAGAGCATGGAGGGAATTCAGAACTTAGAATTTCTGCTTTCACCATTGTGGTCCTTCAGAATTACATGGGAAATTAGAACATGGAAAAATAGATTAATCCGTTCTTGGCACAAGATTGGGATCTCTTTGCATCTGCAGCAATCTGGTTTTGCTACTAGATGGTTCATACATAAGTGTGCTTGGCTATTTGGACACACTCTAAGCAGAAGTTGCTGAATGAGCAGGTCAAGTTGGCAGTAAGGTGACTCTTAAGGAGCTTCAAACCAGTGGATTAGTGAAATAGAAAGCTATGAAAAGTAAAAATGGCCTCTGTCTCTAGCAGGGATAAGATAGTCTTATTGGGAAAATGCTAAGTACTTTGGTGTTTTTATCAGAAAGGCACTCAGGTGTAGTGGATAGTGTCCAGGAGATTTGGACTGTCGTTATAGGGCAAGCAGAAAAAAGCCCTTAACCTCTCAAAGCTCTCTGATACCAGGCTACTCTCTAAGATCCTAAGCTAAATCTTTTTTTTTTTTTTTTTTTTTTTTTTTTTTTTTAAATCCTAAGCTATAGATGAGTTGCCAATTTGCAGCATTGGAGAGAATTTCCAATCTGGAGTTCTGTATCCAGAAGAAATCAAAGGTCTGGACCAACAGTGGAATATTATGGCAGTAGCATTGGTCTGGAAGAGAGAAGATGGATGCCATAGCCTTTGTTGTGCCATTTTGAGTTATTCAGTTTCCTTTCCTGGACTTTGGTTTCCTTCTCTGTAGCTTGAGGGGGCTGGACTAGATTATTGGTAAGGTGTATGACTGTTCCTGGCGGTCAGAATTAATACCCCTTGGGAGATAGCATAGAATGTAGGGAAAAGTAAAATGACAAAAGGGAAATCTGGATTCTTGTTCCAGCTTTGTTTGCCCTTAGCTAAGTAATCTGACCTACATGGCTCATGATTTTCTCATCTTAAAAAATGGGGCAGTTGTACTCCCAAGGTATTGTCTAGATCTAAAGTTCTGTTATTCTATTACTCTAAGACTCACAGATTTTGATTTAAAAAAATCAGTAGTGAAGAGGCTAGGGAAGAAAGCTATCAATTTACATTCTGAATTTCCTCATATGTGCTCCAGAATTTATAAGCACCTAACTACTGCTATGGTAAAGTGAATTATTCTCTAACCTACAATTCTGAACTAGTAAACAGCATCTTTATTGAGTCAGTCACCACAGAAAAGGAGGTTGATTTTTGTATAATATGTAGCATATTTGATTTGCAGAAATTCACTTTACAAGTTAGTGTTGCGGTCATGCATTTATTCCTTAGAGCAGGGAAACCTGTAGAGCTATTTAATAACTCTACTATGGGAACCAAGTCACACCCAAGCTGAGTTTGCTTGAGGGAGTTGTTGATAAATGAGAATAATGAATTTTGGATGAGCAGAAAAGGCACAGCTTGATGAGATGGGAGTGAGTTTAGATTCATAAAATCTGTTGTGGAGTTTGAGAATTTATTGGTGGGTGAGCAGGCTCTTCCAACCCCTCCCCATTACTTGAGGGAGTCAATAAAACTTCACAGCTTGAGGGAGTCATTGTTATGGGTCTTATTGGCTAGATGGATCAGGGTCAAGTTTGCTGTTCTATCCTACCTTCTAAGGGGGACTCCACCTAAGAGATTTAAGTCAAGGGTTCCACCTCCTAGATTTTCTGATTTCTGAATCTAGCTCCTCTCTTTAGCTCTGTCTTCATGCCATTTGAGGAAACCAAAGCTCAAAGGTCTTGTCCATGTTCATTGTCATTGGGTCATTTATCACTTCTTGGACCATAGTGTAGCAGACCCTTCCAGTCTTTACTGTCGCTCGAAGTTTGCCCCAATCCAATTCACTTGTAGGTCATGGTACCATCTTCCTGATTTTTATGGATCTCTTTGAGAATGAAGGACATACAACAGTCCCAAGAAGGGTTGGAAGGGTTCCTCAGGCCCATCTTCTGATGTCATCTCTTTCAGGATTTACATACTATCGTGGGGTTTTCTTGGCGTAATTACTGGTTTACCATTTCCTTCTCTAATGGATCATTTTTTTTTGTCAGAACTTTCCACTCTGACCTGTCCATAAGGTAAGCCCTGCACAAGCTTAGCTCATAGTTTCAACAAGGCAACGACCCTGGAAGGTGGACACATTCATACATTGTTTTATTACTTTTCACTAATTGCTTCACAGTATAAATTGTGCTTCCCTAACTAGAATACAAGATCCTGGGCTGGACACACTTGTCCTTGTACTCTCTTCTCTCTTTCCACCCTGGCTCCAAGAACTGGACCAGGAACCCAATTGGAGTTTAGCAAATATTTTCAGGTTAAATAGGGACTTGTTGAACAGATAAAATGTTAAATCACAGACTCAATAAGAGAACTCTATTTTTTTTATAGCTAGAGGTCTGTTGTTAAACGTTTAACAATTGACTTGCTTTTTTAAAAAAAAAAGTATACATAAAATATTGAATTTATTCTGTATTTTTATTTCTTCATCCCATTCTTTAGTCTAGACAATTAACAAAAAACAATAAATCAAGCCCTGATCTATGATGTTTCCTGATTCCTGAGGTGGATTTTTTTTTTAATTTAACAATCAGTCCTCCTTAGCCTTAGAGCTGTCTTCTGCACCCTCCTGGGCCTGACTCCCTATTCTCTATTTCACTAGCTGGTGCATGACAGTAAAGTTCATGATTATTAATCTAATTTACTTGCAAGTCAAGACATTATCCTGCTCAAAACATTGTCCTCTTCTAGAATGATGGACAAACAGCAACATCTGTGTGTGGAGTGTATTTTTTGTGGCTTATTACTGGAGAATTTTTAAAAATTAATTTAATTATAGTTTTTAATTTTAATTATTTAATTCCATGTAGGCTTTCTCCTCCATGCCATTGGAATGATCTTTCCCTTTTTAAAAAATTCTGACACACTCAATGTCCATTCATTTGAGTATCAGCCTGGTAAACTGAAGAAATCATACACTATTGCTACAAGAAATAAGTGAATGAACAGACATCATGCTAGTTGAATAAAAATAAATTTTAGATTATCTGCTGTTGGAGATTATCTATGGCTCTGCATTCACTCCCTCTTCTTTCCCAGTTAGAATAGATACTTCAGAATCAGTTGTATTCTTTTGGGGAAAGACTTTCATTCCATTTCTCTCCTCTAAAAAGAGAAACTAATACCCCTGAATGTTTTCCATATGTCTAAAACAGAACTTAATAGTCCCCCCTCACAAATTTATCCCTCTTCCAAACTTCTCACTTTGTTTTCAGGACCCCATCATCTTTTTAGCCGTCTAGATGTGCAACTCTGGAAGTTTTTCTTTCTCCTGCACCACCCATATGCAGTTAGTTGTTAAGCATATTGATTTTGCCTCTGGTATCTTTTGTCTTCCCCTTGCTCATATAGCTATGAAGAGAGGGAATTCATTCATTTTTACCTGGACTTAACAGGTTTTGATCTGGTTTATTTGTTTGCTTGTCTCTCCCCCTTTATAACCTTTCTTCCACACAGAATCCGGGATAATTTTTCTGAAGCACAAGGCTGACTTTGTCACTCCCTTGCTCAGGAAACTGAAGCAGTTTCCACTTACCTCTAGAATAAAATAAAATTCATTCATCTCAGCATGTGAGGCCCTTTAGAATCTGGCTCCAAGCAAATTTTCCAGATTTACTGCATATCATTCTCCTTCTATGAATTCTGTGTTCCAGACACACTGACTTATTTGCCGTTCCTTAAGCTTGGCATTCCATCTGCCACCTGTCCTTGTGCCCAGGATGTGCCTTCAAGCCTGGAATACACTCCATCTTTACCTCTCCCTCTTAGAATCCTTTGTTTTCTTCAAGGTCCAATCCAAGCTTCTTCCTATGGAAGACTTTTCTGATCCCTCTCTCCAGATATAAATGTACTTTTCTCATCTCCTCACATGATCAGCTTGATACTTATCTGTGTATTATCTATATAATCACTTCTTCTCTCTCCCCAAAATCTTAAGTTTCCTGCTTTTTTTTTTTATTTTTATGTCACTAGTGCCTAGAACAGTGTAGGCAATTAATTGATACACCAGAGGGAAGAATGGTTTGGAAGCCCTCTTGCCTGCTTAGACATTGTTTAGTACCCCCCAAGTCTCAGCGTAGCCAGGCTACATTGGAATGGATTGGGTTTTCACATCATGGAACAAGCCTCCCTTGAAGTCCCCGTGGGAGTTCTGTGCAGATGTTGCCCATAATCACTTACTGCCCAGGCTTCCAGCCCCCATTGATGGCACCCCCCTGATGAAGAGCAGCCCTGAGTTATAGCTCCCTAGCCCTCTGTACTCCCAGCTGTGCATCTAGGCAATTAGCCTCATAGTCTGCTTTCTCAAATAGATCAGAACATTTCTGCCATCTCCACACAACATGAAACCAAATATTTAAAGTCCCGGAGACAGACGATGAAAGAAGGATGATGTGACTAAGAGCACATTAGTCGAGAACAGCACATGTGCCATTTTCTCTCCAAATGTAGTGGGATGATTAAAACCCAATCTTTAATTTAATCTCTTGTGTTTGAAGGATTTGGGGATGGAAGGAATGACATCTGTAGAGTTTCCATTGGACCCCTCAGACTCCTTAGAAACTTTCAGCATTAAAAAGAGGTAGTAAGGAGTTCAAGGGGGTTATGGGGCAATGAAAGGAGATTGGGGAAGATTCAGAGATTAGCATCTTCTGACCCTTGTGGGCATCTCAGATCTGTAACTGCCAGACACTAATTGGGCAGAACTTGCTTCATCGACTTACCTATCTCCTTCAGAGGCAAGGACTGGTAAGTTCACCTGCTCACACTCCAGAATTTGTTGTGAGGGTCCCCAAATCCTCATAGAGGTTCCTAACTCTTCGGGGGCAGGGAAAGGACATGTTTATTGACCACCACCACCAAAATCTCCAAGAATTAGCCTATATGTGGTTGGATTGGGCAAGCTTCAGGATATATTTTGTTATCCTGTCTCCAGACAACTCTTGAAACCACTGGACATGGTCTCTATAAAACAAAAAATAGGTCCCCATCCCTCAATTTAGTTCCCAAAGGATGATGTCTACTCAAAGACCCCCGCTTCTTAAGAGACAGACTTAGAAGATATTCCTGGAATCATAGATTTTGAATTAGAAAGGGATCATCCCATCTAACCCTGTTACCTTATAGTTTAGGAAAAATGTGGTTTGCCAGTGGTCATCCATTTTTCAGATAATAGAGTTGGCTCCAGGGGAGACATAAGAAAAGCTTCAGACTTGGTATCTTCAGAGAACTTGGGGAGACAAGCTTTGTATGCATGAAAGAGCAATCAGAAAGATAATTTGTTTAATCATTAAGCACAGAGGAGATATTGCTGTGGCCTGGAATGGTGACTTGAGCTGAGCTTGGAAAGGAGATCTTTAGAAAGCAGGAGGATGAGGTAGAATAGGAAGGCATTGTGTTTGGATAGAGTAGCATGGAACTAGGAAGGAGCATGATCTGTGTGGGGAACAGTGGGAAGACATCTCCAAATGATCTTGAGAGTCTGGGTAAGAGAGCCATGAAAATCCACAGGAAGATGGTGCAATGTTAACTTTCCCTTATTTCTGTGTCCTAGGTCATGAAAACCTATCACATGTACCACGCAGAGAGCCTTAGTGCTGAGAGCAAGTTAAAAGAGGCGGAAAAGCAAGAGGAGAAGCAGTTCAACAAATCTGGGGACCTCGGAATGAATCTGCTCCGGCATGAGGACAGGCCACAGCGCAGGAGTTCTGTCAAGAAGATGGAGAAGATGAAGGAGAAGGCAGGTGTCAGGGATTTGCTCCGGAGGGAGGGCTGGGGACTGGCCCAGAAGGGGACACTCCAGGGGGAATGGGAACCTCCTGCTCTGCTGGCAGTGGGCAGGGGCTGCCTGTGTTCTGGGAGCAGAGCCAGGGCCAGTGAGGAAGGGAGGGTCCTCCTTCCTCTGACCAAACCAAGCCAGGACAGCAGAGATTACTGCAGGGATGGCCTGAGCCCATCATGTGTAATGGTGGGTGTGCAGCTGGCCTCTTGTCCTGAGGCTTCATGGGGAGAAAGGGGCTGGTGTGGGCTTCAGAGCAGAGCTGGGATGAACTTTCCTCTTCTGTCCCAAATTGAGATGATTAGGCTTCTTGACACCTGTACTTTTAGATTCAATATATTCATGCAGCAAATGTTTATTAAGTGTCTACTATATGCAAGGCATGGTGGGGTAAAATAAGTAAATAAATATATATGTATATAATATAAAATAAAAAAACAAAAACAAATAAGTCTTTACAGTCAAAAATCAACCAACAAGCATTAATTAAATGCCTCAAATGGGCCAGGCACTGTGGGTATACAAAGACAAAAACAGAAAGCTCCCTGCCATCAATCAACCAACATGTGCTTTTTAAATACTTACTATGTGTAAGTCAGTTTATGGTGGAGAGAGTGCTGGACCTGGAGTCAGGAAGGCTGGAATTCAAAGCCAGCCTCAGGCACTTACTAGCTGTGTGACCTGGACAAGACACTTAACCTTGTTTGTCTCAATTTCCTCATCTGTAAAATTAGCTGGAGAAGGAAATGGCAAACCATTATAATATCTTTGCCAAGAAAAGCTCAAATGGGGTCACAGTCAGATTTGATTGAAAAAATCTGAACCAGGTGGGATTAACTGTGTAAGGCCCTCTGCTAGGTACTGGGAATACAAAGAAGAGAAAAGTTCCTGTTCTCAAGGAACTTACAGTTTTTCAGGAGAGGAAACGTGTAAGTATGTGTAGAATGTGCACAAAATAAATACACAGTAATTTTGGGAGGGGATCAAGGAGGGTGAGGGGATAGATAATGCAATAAGGCCATTTTAAACAGGGGAACAATGTATAATGTGGCTAGAAAGGTCAGTTGGAACCAGAGGTTGGGGTCATTGGGAGAAAATTCTTGGTAAGCTCTAAAGTGTTATTTAAACCTGAATTACCGTGACTATTCCTTGTGGAGACTAAGCAACACACATGGTACAATTAAAATTTAACAAGGCCTTAATGACCTAATAATGCAACCAGAAGCAAATGGAAGGAAATTATGAAGAAAGCAGAGCTCTCTGGAGTTTATATAAGGGAGGTAGCATCCTGAGACCAAAGGAACAATGACTTGGGAATTTGGCAGAGCCATTAACTAGGGTGTGGTAACTGGGGCTTTTCCCCAGGGCAGTGAAATTTAATGAAGGCCTTAGCAGTTCTTCAGCAGTATAGAAACTATCTATCTTTTTTTCTAGCTAGCAAGAATAATTAGGTAAGAGTTCCATGACCAGGTGGGATAAGGAGAACTATAGTTATACTTCCCTCATTCCCCTGCCCAGTTTGACAGTCTTTCAGACAGTAGCTGAAGGTGCATTTTATGCTACTTTCTTTAGTTGCCAAAAAAATAAAGTAAAACAAAATTTGATACATAGTATATTGCATCCTATCTCATACATTATATTCTATACTAACAGAATTAATAAAAATATAATAATTAATAGATGATAATATATGTCAATGTTAGTTATATCTCTAAAATAAGGAGACCAGGTGGCTGCGTAAGTATAGGCAAGTCATTTTTCTCAGCCTCTATCTTCTCATTTGTTAAATGGGGATAGTAATGTGTACACAGTCTGCTGTTAGGATTGTTTTGAGAATGTTCTTTAAAAACTATAAAATATTTCATAAATTGGAGACAGCCCTATCTGGCTGGGCAGTCAGGAGATAGAACAAAAGGCTAGATCTAGTTTTGTTGCAGATTAGCTTCGTGAGCTTGGGCACACTTAAAATGTGTGAACTTCAAGATGATCCCCAGGGTTTACCCAGCCTCTGGAGACTGATACCAAGAGCCTCCCATGAGTCAGTAATAGAACAAATATGCCGCAGTACAACACTTATAACTGATAGAACAAAATGTATTCCTCGAGAAGGCTCCCCAACTTATATACCCAATCTCTTGAGTTTGGCTGCCGTGTTCTAGGATTTACAAATCTAAAGTAACATGCAGAAATTTCATTGAGAAGGAAAGGATGTCAGAGAAGAACTTCAGAGGTAATTGAAATGTTTGAAGATTGATCTTCTAGGGAAAGGCTAAAACAATTAAAGGAATTAAGGGAATAAAACTTGATTTGGATTGTAGTAGGAAGAACATTTCTGTTGTCCTTTTAGGGACAGTACTTGAGATCTGAGTGGGTACCACATCTCCTCTCTACCTGGGCTGGTCTAGCATAAAGCCAGACCTGGAAGTATCTGCCATTCTCTGGCCAGGTGTGATACCTGGAAGAAAAATCAGAACCTTAATTCTGAGCGGGCCACAGGCTAACTGGGCATCTATGTCTCATCTCTGTCCCCTCCAGAGGCAGGCCAAGTACTCAGAAAATAAGCTGAAGTGCACCAAGGCCCGGAACGACTATTTGCTGAACCTAGCAGCCACCAATGCAGCCATCAGCAAATATTACATCCATGACGTCTCAGATCTGATCGATGTAAGTCCCCACTTACTTGGCACCAGGTGAGGTACACAGTCAAATAGACCTCCTTGGCCTTTTACTGAGATCCCCTCTGGAAATCTGGCTCATTGGAAGTGATTTGTCTTTGGCACATGTTCCAGTGTGTGAGGAGTCTGGGAATTTGGGTCCAAGGTTTGGATATGAATGAATATTGACCTCTAGCATAAGTGAGTGCAATTGTCACGTGTATTCATGGTATGTATGCCTTTGGGGGCCATATTATTTATATTTATATGTATATGTTCACATATATGTGTTTCCAAAAGTATTAACTATCTGCTATTCAAACTTACTGGGTACAAGGGAAATACAAAAAAGCTAGCTTCATATATATACATGCATATATGTATACATATATTAAATATTTCTATATATATTAAAATGTAGTAAACAAATAATAATGTAGGGAATAGAATATATAGGACTTGGAGTTGGACTCTTGCTTCGAACATTAATTATGTGACTCTGGGCAAAGCTGTTAAATATTTTCAGCCTCAATTTCCTCATTTGTAAAATAGAGTGAATAATAATAGCATTTACCTCACAGGGTTGCTGCGAAGATCAAGTGAGATAACACACTAAAGCATTAGGTAAATGGTATTTATTAGTATAGTATGTGATGTATCCCAAAGCTAGTAAAGCTTCAAAATGAACAGATTTCTGGAACACCGTGTGTGTATGTATTTATTTATATAATATATACTTATATAATATATCATATATTATATATAACATATAATACTTATATAATATATTATATATAACATATAATACTTCTATAAATAAATTTATTTATAGAAGTATTATATGTTATATGTTATATATAATATAAATACACACACATACATACACACGCTCATATATATATACACACATGCTCTCATATACCCACTTATATTTACGCACATACTTTCCTACAACATACATATATACATATACTTTCATTACTCATACACACATACATATATGCACACACACTGAAACAGTATGGCAGAGTGAATGGGGCACTGGCCTTGAAGCTAGAAAAAAGTGGGTTCAAGCTCTCCCTCTAAAACATACTGGTTGCATGACTGGGCCAGTTATTAAACTGTCCCATGTTCATGGCAATAATGTAATATTGTAATCTGTAAATAATGTGAATTTCTAAGAAGGTGCTTCCCTATATTGATAGGTGGAGTTTCCTCATTGGGAAGCTCTCTGCCCATGAAATCACCGTTCTAAGGCCACTATTTGGTGTAAGAACCACATTTCTATACTACCATATAGGCCAGATACATGGTGAACAGTGAGAGAATTGTATATAATTATCAAAATGCTAATTTTGCATGATTGCACGCAAGCCACTAAGAAATTAGAGAAGGGAGAGTTCAGTGTAAATGGGCATCCTCAAGGAAGGCTGTATGGGGAAAGGAGCTTGAGCTGGGTGTTAAAGAACAGAAACACCCTGTTTGGAAGCTGATTTCAAACAGAAAATTTCTTTTGTACTTGCTCCCCACTGAGCTGGTTATTGGTTTCTGGATATGTTAGATCCTCAGTAAATGTACTTTGACAAACTGATCTTATTTGTGGGACTCTGGTATATTCCCAGCTAAAATGGAGAGCTTCTGGATTCTGGGTTCCAATCCACTTGGGGATAAACTGGCTTTGTCCTTGTGGAAAGAAGGAAGTTAAATCTCATTGTCCAGAATTTGAGGAGGGTTCCTGGCAAATATATGCCTTTGTTTTTTCAGGAGACGCTGACTAGATCCTCTCTTTTTCTCTCCTCTAAGCCTTTCCCTTTTTGCAGAGAAAAGAGGAAAAGTTCAATGGAGCATTGTCCCTTCTTCTTTCCACCACTCAGGCTTTAGACTTTTCTTTGATTTGAACTTTTCTAAGAAAGTGAGCTTAGAACTAGCTTTTGCAGTTGAGGTGGGCTCCCAAAACTCATTGGAGCCTTTGGATTGGAAAGTGTTTACTTTTGGAGATGTCCTGGTGCTTATTTATCATATTGTAAATGAAAACCTGACTGTTCTACTTTTGACTCCTTTCTATCCTTAAGTGTTGTGATCTGGGCTTTCACACCAGCCTGGCCCGAACCTTCAGGACCTACCTCTCTGCTGAATATAACCTAGAGACCTCTCGCCATGAGGGACTGGATGTCATAGAAAATGCAGTGGACAACCTTGATGCAAGGAGTGACAAGCACACGGTCATGGACATGTGCAACCAGGTCTTCTGCCCACCACTCAAGTTTGAGTTCCAGCCCCACATGGGGGATGAGGTAAGACACCTGCCCTGAAATTCCCCAAGTCACTTCCATCGACCATTGCTATCTGGGGGCCCATGACTGTGTTCTCTCTCAGTTGGTGAGTTCTTCCATCCAAGAGCATTGAACTAGCAGGTTGAAGGAATAGAATCACAGAATAGAAGAATTTTAGAATTAGAAAGGATTTCTGCAGTCATATGGTCCAATCCACATTGGCAGAACATGACCAACAAGTGGTCATCCAGCCTCTACTCATAGATTTCCATTTGGGGGACTTACCACTTTGCTCTCTTGGTCTCATATTTCTTTGTTGTTGAATAAGGGAGTCAGACTTGATGACCCCCATCTAGCTCAAAATCTATGATCCCATGATCCTTCAACATTGACTTTTGTTATAGACTTGACCCAGTCAACATAATACATCATAAGATTAGAGTTAGAAGGAACCTTAGAAGTCTAAGAAGTCTTTTCCAGAAGAAGATACTGAGGGCCAGAGAAGTTGACTGATTTTGCCATGATTACACAAGCAATGGGTAGCATTCCAACCCAGCTTTCCTGGTTCCAGATAAAACTCTTTCTGTTGCATTGTGATGGTAACATCAATAAAGGAATTGGTGTAAGGGAGGGATGGTAGAAAAGGCACTTTTCCCACTTGCTACAAGTTTAGGGGGTGGTGATTATCATGACAAAATTCTTTCCCAGCCAGTTGATTCCTTGAAGAATTTCCATAGAGGGAACTAGAACTGCTGCTATTGTTTCCCCTCCCTGTCACCTTTGCCATGACTTCCCTTGGCCAAATGTCCTTTTATTATGAATCCTGCCTTTGAAGTCTGATTCTTACTGGTAGAATAGGATTCAAAGCTGGGTCCCCTTTTCAGAATCAGGGATGTAGACTGCTTCTACACAATAAATTTCAAGTCATTGAAAAGAAAATTATCTTAATTAATGAGATGCTTTCCTGAGAAGTAAAGTGACTGACATGTTGGGGCTTTGAAGCTTGTGTCTTGTTGTCAGACAGGAAACCTGTTCCCAAGGAAAAGCGGGGATGGTATCAAGGTTTAGAACAGTCTGTTCAGAAAACCCGGGAACACTGGAGCCAGGCTCTCCCCCAGAATCAGTGTGATATCAAAAAAAGGTCCCTGAAGGCAGCATACCTGGTTTTTAGCATCAGTATCATAGGGAGGTCAAGTGAGAACGGGAATGTCCAAGGAGTGTGGTGAGGGGAGAGGAGAAAACTCTGAATCTGGAGTGGACACTTAGGTTAAAGTCTTTGATCTCCTACTTAGTGACTGTGACTTTGAGTGAATTATTCAGCTCTCCAACCCTTTGCTCCTCAGTTGTAAAAAGGGAGAATGAACTGAGTTATAGTGAAGAGTAGGTCAGATCATATGAATTTGGAGCTGAAAGGGACACTGGAGGTCATTAAAGTCCCCCAATTGTAAAAAGGGAGAATGAACTAACTGAGTTATGGTAAAGAGAAGGTCAGATTATATGAATTTGGAGCTGAAAGGGATACTGGAGGTCATTAAAGTACCCCACTCTCATTTTATAGATAAGGAAATTAATTGAGAAGTGAAACAAGTCCTATAAGCCTCATCATGGAACCCAGATCCCAGTCAGATGAATACAAGCTGCCGCTATTCCATATCATGGACACACTTTCTTTCCACTTGCTATCAAAGCTGATGGCAGCCAACATCTTCAATCAATTAACAACAACAACAAAAATTTATTAAATACTTTTTGACCTTGACATTCAGAAGACCTCCATAAAGGTCCTAAAGAAAACATGTAATTATTACAAAATAGGTGATTATATACTACTGCCCCCGCTTTTTTTTTTTTTTTACAGGTGAGAAAACTATAGCAAATAATGGCTTGCCCAAGCTCACATGGATAGATTCTGGGATACAGTTGTCTCTGCCCTCAGCCCAGGATACTTTCATCTACAATAGGGGTTAAGAATCTAGGATTCTGTGAATTACAATTTTTTTAATAATATATATGAATATATATTGATATAATTTTTTCCTTTATAATCTTATGAATTTTATTTTATACATTTAAAAAGATCATGCTGAAAAAGGCTTTACCAAGCTGCCAAAGGTATTTATGACACACATAGAAGGTTACATGCCCTTGCTTTCTGCTGTAGTGCCTTCTGAAGCCATCAACAATTGGCTCTGTGACCTTGGATAAAAATATTCCAGGCCTCCATTTTGTCATCAATGAGGTTTTAGACTAAATGGTCTCTAAGGTCCTTCTCAGCTCTCAATTTCTCTGATTTTTGAAATTGAAGGAGATTGTGCTTTTCACTCTAGGGAACACAATTATGCCACTGGCTGATTCAAGCATTGGGAAAGGTTGAAAATATAAATTGATTCAAGAAAATTTTACCTAAATTAATGGACATGAGATCATTATTAATAGCAAGATTGTTTGTAAACTTCATGTAATAATATTTATAACATGCATTTTGTTGTAATAGCAATATTATAAATAATAAGATAATAGGTTATGTAACTTAAAAGTTTGCAGAGCACCTTACATATATTATCTCATTGGAGTCTGACAGTAGCTCTATAGATTAGATATTGAATCATTAAAAAGGGTTGGGGGTTATTTATACCATGTAAGGAATGATCCCTAAGCTGGGGCAAGGTGGGATGTCTCTGATAAATCAGAGACAGTGGAATGAGAATGAATCTGACTCTCCTGTAAACTGTCCCCTCCTGCCCCCCATCAGGGTCAGAGTATTAGACAGGAGGAGCTTTTTTTAGTTCATGTTTATGATTTTACAGGTATAGGCTTCCAAAGGGGGGATTTCCTTCTACCAGCATAGACCAGCTTGGGCTCTGTAAGGTACAGTTCAAGAGTTGCCCAGGGATTGTTGAGAGGTTATAACTCACACAGGGTCACACAACCAATAGGTGTCAGAGGCAGGATTTGAATCTTTAGATGGGAATGGCAAACCATTCCAGGATCTTTACCAAGAGAACTGCCAGTGGGGTTATAAAGTGGGGTGATTGAATAGCAGCAAATTCCAGACTCTCAAGGTTGGCTCTCCCTCACTATACAAAGCTGTCTACAGCTTATATTCTTCTCCTGATCCTGGAGGAGAAGAGAGAGGCTGGAATGGTGGAGGGAAGAGGAGGGGCTTGACCCATTACCTGATTTGATTTTCCCCCTGCAGGTGTGCCAAGTGAGTGCCCAGCAGCCAGTCCAGACAGAACTGCTCATGCGCTACCACCAGCTCCAGTCGCGGCTAGCCACCCTCAAGATAGAAAATGAAGAGGTGAGAATTCCCTTCTTTGGACACGTTTCCTTCCATCAGGTTATTTTGGACCAGGGTGGGTCCATGTGAAGCCGGAACAGAAATGTAGGGTTATCCCTACAGAGTTTCCACTATTCTTCTTAGTTTCTTTTTTCCCTACTTATAACATAGACTCCTTCCCCCCAACATATTATGTTCAAATTTTTCCAAACTCTCTTGAACATTAAAACAAACAAAATAGCAAAATCCAGGCAGCAGCTTTATTTGATTTCCTAATCCTTGCTCAGATTAATTAATTAATTAATTCCTCAAGCCTGATTCTTTCGAGCCTCTAAATTGTATCTTTCTGTTCTTTTCTCTTATGAGAAGCAATGTGATATTGTATCAAAGATCCAGAGCTGAAAGGGACCTCAGAGGCCATTTAGTTCCACCAATTTATTTCATGGATGAGAAAACTGAGACTATCCAAAAAAAAAAAAAAAAAAGCAATATTAAATAATACATCCAATGTCATTCAGGTAGTAAGCATCCAAGGTGGGGCAGTGGAGAAGCAAAGGGTTTAAAAAATAAAATAAATAAACTCTGAGCTCTGAGTTACAGATGGCATTGTTGATTGGGCTTCTGTACCAAGTCTGGCATCAATATTGAGTTCTTGGGTAAGGAGTCCCTAGGTTGCTTAAGGAGAAGCAGATCAACCCAGGAAAGCAATGAGAAGATCAAAACTTCTATGCCAGTCAATAGTGGAATCAGGCCAATAAATACTCCTTGTAGGATCTGGTCATTAAAAACTAAAAAGAAACAAACAGTAATGTGGAATGAGATGTGGGTGAGTTGTATTATATTTATAGCATTAGCCAAGGGCAGGTAGAAACTAGACAAGTAATTTTTCCAAGTAACCTCCAAAGACTTGGTTAGAGAATAATTATTGTTGACATCTTTTTTGAACTTCAGCCAATGGTGCCATCTCAAGGTTTTGAGATGGGTCTTGCTTTTGCTGTTTCCAACCTGAATGCGAATAATAATAGAAATTTAAAACTATTAAATTAAGCTATTAAAGCTTAATACTGTTCTAAGACTTTAGGGATATCCTGTTTATTTATTTATTTTTTGAAGTTGTGGAGGAGGAAGATAATTGAATAAGAAGAGGAGATAATAATATTTTTTATTAATACTTCTCATTTGCAAAACATATGTATGGGTAATTCCCAAACATTAACCCTTACAAAGCTTTCTGTTACAAATTTTTCCCCCCTACTCCCCACCCCTCCCCTAGATGGCAGGAAGTCCACTACATGTTAATTATGTTAAAATACTTGACAAATTGAATATGTGTATACATATTTTTACATTTATCTTGCTGTGCAAGAAAAGTCAGATCTACAAGAAAAAAAAATCTGAGAAGGGAAACATAATGCAACAAACAGCAATAGAGAGCATGAAAATGTTATGTTGTGGTCCACATTTCACATCCCTCTCTCTGGGTGTATATGGCTCTCTTCACCGAACAATTGGAACTGGTTTGAAGCATTTCATTGTTGAAGAGAGTGATATCCATTAGAACTGATCCTCATATAGTATTGTTGTTGCCATGAACAATGATCTCTTGGTTCTGCTCACTTCACTGAGCATTAGTTCATGCAAGTCTCTCCAGGCCTCTCTGAAATCATCCTGCTGGTCGTTTCTTACAGAGCAATAATATTCTATAACATTCATATGCCATAATTTATTCAGCCACTCTCCAATTGATGGGCAGAGGAGATAATAATATTAGCTAATGTTTATTTAATACTTTAAAGTTTTACAAAGCACTTTGCACGTGTTATCTTATCTGATCATTATAACAGCTCTATAAGATGGATGCTGTTATCCCCATTTTACAGATGGGGAAACTGAGGCTGAAAGTGGGTAAGTGATTTGTCCATGGTCACATATTCACATACCTAATCTGTGTTTGGGGCAGGATTCAAACTTGGGTGTTGCTGACTCTGAGTTTAGCATTCTATCCATTATTCTACCTAGCTGCCCAATTAGGTGATAAGATGATTTGTATTTGGGGTGATCTTCCCTGTAACCCCCTTTCTGATGCTTAAAGTGGAAAGCTAAAAGTTGCTTATTGCTTCTGGGGCCAAAACCAGAATGCTCTGACTGGCATTCGAAGCTCTTTATAAGCTAGCCCTCTCCAATCTTTCTCACACCTTAGTCCCCAATGTGTATATATATATTTGTAGGTATGTATATATGTATTTATGTGTGTGCATATATATGTATGTATGTATATATTTATTTGCAGATTGTCTTCTCCATTAGACTGTAGTTTCTTGAAGACAGGGACTATCTTTTATCTTTTTTATATCCTTAGCACTTAGCATGATAGTAGGTGCTTAGTAATTGTTTAATAATTGATAATTGATTAGATTGATTAAATTGTGTCATTATCAATTGAACCCCCATAAACCAATGGATTTGTACAATCCAGTCAGAGAAATTGTCTGTTTGAGACTAATAGGCTCTTTCTCCCATAACTTACATGCTATATTTAGAAATTATACCAGATCAAGAGATGCAGGTTCTGTCATTAACCAGCTGGGTGACTGGTCAAGTTACATGGCTTTGCTATGCCTCAGTTTTCCCACCTGGAAGATGGGGATAATACAGTTTTGGGCACTCCACTTAATACCTTTGAGCCTAATTAATGGTCCTGGGTTTAAGTTTGAGATCTGTCCTTTACCAAATATTTCGTACTTGAACTCTCTGGGTCCCCGTTTCCTCATCTATGAAATGCAAGAGTTGGACTTAGATGATGTCTGAGGCTGCTTCCATCCCTAAATCTCTTACTCTGCATTTCCTTATGTGAGAATGAAATTAAATAACAGTGACAGGAGAGGCTCTTTAGAAATCCATGAAATTCTTATTATTGTGATTTCCCCTTTCCCTTCCTCCCAGGTCCGGAAAACACTGGATGCTACCATGCAGACCCTCCAGGACATGTTGACAGTGGAGGACTTTGATGTCTCTGATGCCTTCCAACACAGTCGATCCACAGAATCCATCAAATCTGCTGCATCTGAGACTTATATGAGCAAAATCAACATTGCCAAGAGGCGAGCCAACCAGCAGGAAACCGAAATGTTTTATTTTACGGTGAGCCTGAAGGAATCAACCAATTGGCAGCAGGGGTATGGGGACGGGGAAGAGAGAGGGGGCAATGGGAGCCAGTGGGACCCTTGTACTTATCCTTTAAATGGACCTTAGAGTTCACATACATGGCACAAAGAGGGAGCTTCCTGATTTTTTGAAAGGGAAGAAGAGAATGAACATGGATATTTTAGGACACGGCAGTAGTGGATGTAATCTTGCCACTTGGTAAATTCATTACAACTCACGAGTTATTCTATAAAGACCTTGGAGCATTTTGTTGAGCAGGCTGGAATGAGAATGAGTCATAGTGGCAGGTGCCAGGTTTTATGAGAGAACTCTCGGGTTATGTTTGTGGAATGGTAGAGTTGGACTGTGTGTTTTGGGAACAGTCTATGTGTTCATCCAAAGGAATTGACAGTCAGCTCTCCAGCTATGCATACAAAGACCCAGATTATTTTTCTTCCATTGGTTGGGGTATTTGGAGATGCCCCCTAAAGGTTCCTTTCCTTGGGTAATGAGAGTCAGCATGGGGCAGTGGAAAGAATGCTGAATTGGGCTCCTCTGTTTGAATATTAGCTCAGCGTGATTTGGGGCAGATTACTATAACTTTTCTGGGCCTCTGTTCCTCATCCATAAAATGACCTTGAAAGTCCTTTGCAGGGTTAACTCTGTAATTATAGCATAGCTGACCAATAAGAATAAGCCACCCTGGAAGGAAGGCAGAATTAGCCAATGTCATTGATCAAAGACCACTAGATATCCAATCAATTTCCCCCCAATTATCTGTTTAACTGTTTCCAAGGGTATCCTAGCATTTTTAAATGTGCTTTATTTAAATTTAAATCCTAGCTCTTGGAAATCTACAGTGACAACTTGTTTTTTTATACTTGCTCATGGATCCTACATTGGGCAATTCCTTTTAACTTTCCAGTTTCTCCATCTAAAAAAAAGTGCTAGATGAGATGGTTTCTGAAGTTGCTGTCAGCTCTAAAATTCTAGGTAATTTTCTTGATCATGGAAAGGTTGGAAAAGCCACATGCAGCCTTTGGAAAGGGATGATGGGTGGGGGGGGGGGAAGTCACTGATTGATTGATAGCCCAGGTACAGAAAAGCAGGCCTCCAGGGTTATTTACATTCTCTAATGAAGCAGCTCCTATGATGATAGATAAATAAGTTATCAGTCTAATACAGACTAGGTCTTCAGGGTATAGACTCGCATCTATCAGCAACAGAGAGGACAGTGGGAGAAAGGAGCAAGTTGGGAAGCAGACACTCTAATTTCTAATCTCAGCTTGGTCTCTTACTAGCTATGTGTCTTTAATCTCTTAGAGCCCCGACTCCTTTATCAGGAAAAATGTGGAATAATATTAAAGACCCATTCTTCCTCTCATAGGTTCATTGTGGGAAGAGCGCCTTGAACACCTTAAAATGCTTTATGAATGTTAATATTGATGAGTAATAATAATTGAAATATTATTATTTTTGGTATTTTGTGACTGTGGGCAAGTTATTTAATTTTTCAATGCCCCAAATGCTTCTAAAAGACTAGAAGTTATAGAGGAGGAGGAGAGAGAAGGCAGACTCCCTGTGATGGGTTAAGTGGTCTGTCTGCCCAGGACCATCTGGACTGTCTCTCTGTTATTACTTTGAAGCAGCCTTTCTCCTCAATTAGGACCATAGGGATTGGGACTGTGATTTCATTAGTAGAAGGAACTCCTACATTGAAATAACCTTTCCCCAATGCAGGTTGTATTTCCCCCCTTTTTTCATTTTATAGTCTTAGATCTGCGGCACTGAAGCACTGTGTATCAGGGATCCCCCCCGCCTTTGGCAGGCTGGTAAAACCAATGGGTCCCTTCTCAGAGTCATGGTCTAAGATATGTAAACTAAAATACAGAGGAACACAGAGGAAGCTGGTTATATGGAAATATTATAATATATTATATATATGATATAATATAAAATAATGCAAAATATAATATAATAATATATATATTTTTTAGAAAAACCAACCCAAGCTATGAATCTCAGGTTAAAAATTCCTGTCTTAGAGAGATGCTGAGATATTGAGAAGTTGTTAGCTAGCCAATGTATATTAGACTTAATCCCAGGCCATCCTGTATTTAAAACTGGTTTTCACTGTTCCATATACTCTCTCCTTTGAGAGCCCACCACAGCAATAATAAGTAAGATAATGGTTAAAAGCAGGGATTTATACACAAATAGAAGAAGTCATTATTATATTGCCTCAAAATCAAAGCTTGCCTGCTGAGCATGTCTTTAGAAGGGTGGGCACTGTCTCCCCTTGGCTCCTCTCTGTTCCCCAGCCACCCACCCAAATAAATAAGACTTGTTTGGAAGCAAGATCTGATAAAGTTCTCCCTTCCCTCCATGGGAAGTCTCTTGTCTTTATTGCTTTTGGCACAAAGGGAGTGTGAGGTCCTGTGACAGAAGGAGCTTGGCTAAACAGAGCTCCAGCTGACAAAAGGGGGCTTTCACTGGACTGTTTCTTTGGGATTCCTTGTGTTCCCAAAGCTTGACCTGAAATGCAGACTCAGAGACAAAGGGTTGGAGGCTAATCAGATCACTGGACCAATATTTGAATAGCATGGAGTGAGAGGGCAAACTGAAATCCCTCTCTGGGCCCCTTCTACTCCATTCTTTAAGCATGGCTCCTTGGAGGGCAACACATTCTCTTTTTGCTCCTTACGCCTTCCCCCCATCCCCACCAGTACCAACGTTCACCCCAATATGGAAGCCATTATCTTGGCCCATCATCCTTAACTGTCTCCTGCCTTGTGTCTTCCAGAAATTCAAAGAATATGTGAATGGCAGTAATCTTATCACCAAGCTGCAGGCTAAGCATGACTTACTCAAGCAGACCCTTGGAGAAGGTGAGTTGGTGCTCCTGGCCCAGGAAGAAGCCCTGTGTTTCCTGACCTGCTTTTAAAGCCCCATAGTGCCCTGGTCTTGGCTTTTCTGAGTGGGACCAGCCAAATGCTCCTCTGTGAGTCTTGTCGGAGTCGGAGGGATTTCTCTGGGAGTGGCTCACCAAGGATGGACATTTCCTTTTTTTCCTCCATTCCCTGGGGCAGGGTCCAACCATGCTTCTGTCTCTAGGGCCAGAGTAGCACACAGGAAGCCCAGATTGGGGAGAGCTCCAACTTTGTACCTTTATTTCTAATGACCTCCAGGTAGTAGAAATTATGACGGAAAGTGGGAGGAGATGGTGGAAAGGAAACAGGAGACACTACACTAAGGGGCTTGGGGTAGGGAATGGCAATTGGTCCACATTTATTACTTAATAAATGTTTATTTCCTTCCTTCCTTCCTGAATTATTTATAAATCACCTACTGTGTGCAAGACACTATGTAGGGATGCAAAGAGGACCTCAAAGAGGACTTCCAGTCCTGTGAGGAGACTGTATCAGAATATGAAGTAGAATATGGCAAATGTATAAAGTGGATCCAGTTCTATGAGACCATTTGGACTGATGAAGAGACCATTGATGGTTTAGGAGCAGTGTGACCACTGGCCCTCTTTAGGGCTTCCATTTTTTTCATTTGACAAAGGAAAGGTGTTGGACTAGATCTAAGGTTCTTTAGTGCTTTAACTCATATGATTTGTAAGGATTAGGGAAGACTTTTTGGATGGGGTTTTGTGGGTAGTTTCTGGGGAAAGTAAAGGGAATATGCTGAATGGAGTCAGGAAAACCCAAAGTATATTCAGGGAATGATGAATAGACTGAAGCCTAATGCATAGGTGAGGCTGGGAAGGCACAGAGATCCATTTTTTGCCTTATTTTTGTTCATTGTAAATCCTTTCTTCTGCCTAGCATCTTTTGTAATTCCCCTCCTATACTTATTATCTTTTCCAAAACAATCAACACTTTCCTGCCTTCCACATTTATTCATTCAACAAACATTTTTACTGTCACACTGCCCACTTTCTTATTCTTCCTTAAAGCTCTGAGTGATCTAATCCCTTAGGAGATCTGATTTGAATTTGAAATTTGGATTTGAAAGACCCTTCCAGCTCACCAGCTTCTGGGAGACATGGAGATGCCTAATGTCTCTTGAGCCTTACCTGTAAAAGCAGGACACTGGCTGGAGGCTTTCAGAACAACTAAAGCAGAGCCAGGGAAGTTTACTAGTAGCAAATTTAGCATTGTTTTTCCTAAGTGAGTTATCTCCTCTTTGAAAGATGGGATGCTTTATAGATTTTTGGATGACTCTTACTTGGAGGACAGAGTATTTCTTTCTTGCCCCACCATTAGCCATAGTAAATGCAATCTTTTATTAAATCTTTGCATGGATGCTCTTAATGCAATAAAAAATTAATTAGTTTTAGTTGGCTCAGATTCCAACCCATCTAGTCTTCCGAGTTTATTTAGCCTTCAGCCCCACCTCATTCCAAGACGTGATTTAACAGTCTTTTCTTGGAGCTTTGAGCTAACACTAACGATCTCAAAAAATGTAGCTTTAGAAGAGTAAAGGTAAACATATAAGTTCTTTTCCTTTTTTCCCTAATAATCTTTGGAAGCAGACCAAGTAGTGGTATTGTTGAGTCAAAGGGTATAGTCAGTTTAATAATTCTTTGGGCATAATTCCAGATTGTTCTCCAAAATGGTTGGATCAGTTTACAATTCCACCAGCAATAATAGATTTGCAGTTTCATGTGCAATCATATTTCTTATTATACTCTGTTATGCAAATGCTTGTCTTATTCCATAGATTAAAAATAAATAAATGGAAAAAAGAAGTTTAGGGATGGTGAAAGAAGAACCTAGCAGGAGAATCCCAGAGCTCTGAAGTTTTAGGGAAAAAAGCATGATATTTCAATGACTATTCAAAGGAAATACATAAAGGACACTCTACTCTGCTTACAATACCAAGCAGGGCACAGCTTATCACAATAAGGGCCAGGCTCTGTATTTTTATATTTTTTTATATTTTTGCTTTTTATATTTTGCTTTTGAATATTTTTTTTTGCTGAGGCAGTTGGGGTTAAGTGACTTGCCTAGGGTCACACAGTTAGAAAGTATTAAATGTCTGAGGTCAAATTTGAACTCAGGTCCTTCTGACTTCAGGGTTGGTACTTTATCCACTGCACCATCTAGCTGCCCCATGCTTTTGGATCTTATGTACTTTTAGCTAAAGGTGAATCTACAGAAAATAAGATGTTCCAGCACACACCCACACACACAAACCCCCCCCCCCACCCCCCCCCCCCCCCCCACCCACGCCATTGGGTCTTTCCCATCATTGGGATTTGGGGCTTCTTGTTTCTTTTCTGTAGTTGAAACAGCTTGTTTTTTAGTGGCTTCCTATTTCCTCTAGAATAAACTGCAAAGTTCTGAGGAGCCCAGCATTTAAAGCCCTCCCCAGCATCTTTCCAGTTTTTTTTTTCTAAATGACTCCCCTTATGTGTGCCATATTCTAGCCACACTGGTCTGCTGGCTGTCTCCTGAACTTGCTGACCACTTGAAGTATCCTCTAGGTCATCATGTCACGCCTGCCTCATCTTTGCCCTTTAGAAGTCTGATTTCTCAAAAAGCTCAGGTCAAGTTCTACCTGCAGTGAAAAAAAACCTTTCCTGCTTTGCTCCCGGCTTCCCAAGCTTCTTTCGGTAGGAGGTCTTTCTGGGGAGCCTCCTCCTCCACTACTGCTGCTTTCCCTCTGAGATAACTTTCTATTTACCCTATTTAGGTCTTTTAAATACAAAATTATTTCCCATATTGTTTTCCCAATTAGAATGTGAGCTTGAAGGCAACCAATGTGTTCTTGCCTTTCTTTGTCTCACTAAGCTTTAGCACAGTGACTGACACATAAAATAAGTGCTTAAAACTTAGGGGGTAACTACATGGTGCTGGACCTAAAGTCCCCTTCCATGAGAGCATTCTGCAGTTCGCTTAAGTTCCAGACCTCCTGCATATGGCTCTTTTTTACTCTACCAATCTGCTCTCCATTATTTCAAGGTCCTAGTTATTTGTTTAGTATTCAAGCGTGAGCATGGGTGGAGAGGTTATAGTGATATTTCCCAAGACTTTCTCTGTGGTCTGGGAGTTGGGTGGCTAGCTTCTAGCATCTCCCTCTATGACCCAAGTCATTCTAACTTTTATGAGCCTCATCTGCAAAGTGAAGGAGATTGATCCCTGCTCCTTCCTAATTCCCATAAATAAGATGAGATAATTGACATAGCAGAAGGATTCTGAATTCTTAGGGAAAGATACTGTAGAAAGCCAGGAAATTGGAAAAACCTCTGACTCATCTCTTTATTCCTCTGGTCAGGACTCCAGTTAATTCAAATCCTCTCTTGATTATCTCCAATTTATCTCGTGTAGATCTTGTTTGTATAAAGTTGTTTGTATGCTTTGCCCTTCATCAGACATAAAAGGTCATCTTTTGCCTTTTCTTGAAATGCCAGAGCTTACCACAATAAATGACACTTGGAGGGTGCATAGTAAATGCTTGTTGACTGACCCTTCTTGGGATATTGGTCCCCAGTGCTGTGGTACTCAACCTGGTAGCCTTTTTGATTTGTTTATTTGCTTTTCCCAGATACCTTTGAGCTTCTGGAAGTTGAAATCCCAGTTGCAATTCTGGAAGCTGGGATTCCAGCTGTTTAAAACTGCCACAGGAAGAAGAAAGAGAAGGAAGAATGGATGGATGGATAAATCTGAATAAGCATTTATTTATCTATTTATTTAATTTTATTTTTGCTGAGGCAATTGGGATTAAGTGACTTGCCCAGGATCACACAGATAGGAATTATTGTTTCTGAGGCTGGATTTAAACTCAGATATTCCTGATTTCAGGGCTGGTGCTCTATCCATTATGCTATTTTGCTGCCCCTGAAGAAGCATTTATTAAAAGCTAACTAGGTATCATGCATTATGATAAGCCCAGATGATAGAAATACAAGGCAAACAGAACCCCCATCTTCAAGGAGCTTACATTTTAGTAAGGGAGACTACACAAATAGGCGAGTAGTAGTCAGCTAAGGGCATTTTGGTCCTGGTAGTAAGATGGTGAGTAAAGCCATGAAGGAATGAATTAATTGACACTCTTCATCTAGGCATAAATTTATGTTCAAATCTGGTCTCTGACATTTACCAGCTGTCTTACCTCAGTTTCCTTATCTGTAAAACAAACTGGAGAAGAAAATGGCAAACCACTACAGTATTTTTGCCAAGAAAACCTCAAATGGGCTACCAAGAATTAGAGCCATATTTGAGCATGCTCTGTAGTTCTAGAACCAGAGGGGAAAGGAGAGGAGAAATGGAAAGTCAGTGGCCAGTTGATTGGCTTCCTGGGCAACCAAGAAAGTGGCCAGAGCAGGAAGGTAAAGAAGAGGCTTTGGAGAGGCTGTCTACTAGTCAGGAGTGGGACAAGCTAAGGGTGAGGTGGGGTAGGGGTAGAGTGGAAATCCCTCCCAGGAATGGACTCTCAAGTAGGAGGCTAGAAGAGACCATGACAGAGGTGGCTAGAGGGAAGGGAGTCCCTTAGAGAGTCATTCAGGAGGTTCTTGCAAATGCCAGAGCAGGATTGGATGTTTATTTGTCATGGCAACTAGCACCTTTCTTCTAGAGCTTCAGAAGGAGGAAATCTCACTGTGGTTTTTGCAAATGGTAGAGTAAGAAAGATGTTGTTTCGTTTTCATTAGAGCCCTAATCCTTAGCTTGGCATTCAGGCTTCAGATAAACTTTTCTAGCCTTCTCACATTATTTCTCTTCCTACACTCTAAGCTTCCAAAAAATTTGGGCTGTTTACCATTCATCGGGCATATTCTTCACGCCTTTTACCCTCATTCCTTGGTCACCAATCAATCACTCAACAAATATTTATTAAGCACCTACTATGTGCTATTACTATGCTAGATACTGAGGGAATGAGACATCTCTACTCATTAGAAACTTACATCTAAGGGAGGAGACAATAAATACATATAAAACATATAATCTACATGAATAAGACCAGTGATTTCAAATAGGTCAGTCCTCAAACATTTATTGAGCACTTAGCACAGTGCTGACAGCTAGTAAGTATTATATAAATGTTAGCTATTATTGTTATTGTTGTTATTATGATCTGTTATGTGTCAGTCACGGTGCTAAGTGCTGGACATATGAAGAGAGACAAAAACCTGCTCTTGAGGAGCTCACAGATCATAACTGAGGTCTTGCTAAGACTCCCTATTGGATTGCCATTGCTCTTCACTGTTACATTGGGTGAGCCATCTGTAGGAGCTGCTAACAAGCTGGGCTAAGCCTCACTTCCATCTGATTTTTCTTACTTATTCTAAAAGGTCATTTTCTGTACTAGAGATACAGTTCTTCTATTTGCATGGGGATTGGTGAATTACTGTTAGGTGTTTCATCAAGGATTGAGAGCTTCCCCTTCCCTCCTTATTTTGTGGGATCCACCTCTAATGCCCCTGCCATTTTTGGGCTTTCAGGACTCTTAGAATAAATAAGTCAGCATTGCTTTTTCATTACAGAGTCCTAAACCAAACTTAAC
Organism: Myrmecobius fasciatus; assembly: GCA_023553655.1. Classification (NCBI taxonomy): domain Eukaryota; kingdom Metazoa; phylum Chordata; class Mammalia; order Dasyuromorphia; family Myrmecobiidae; genus Myrmecobius; species Myrmecobius fasciatus. The sequence continues at coordinate 258,246 of JAJPUD010002939.1, forward strand.
AAAAGCCTCTTGTGAACAGAACCCCCTGCCCCTGACTGCCTCAATTGAGATTGAGGCTCCCACTGAGCTTAGCACTACTCTGTAGAATTTTTGGCCACATGCAGCTCAAAACACTCCTGAGTGCATGAGAACCAGATTAAGATCTAATTTGGAAATATTTAATTAAATAAATTAAAATAAAACAAAACAGACAATATTACATTTTAAAAACTGAATCAAAGTATGGTCCACAGGAATCCTTATGCATGATTTAGTGACCCCTGTTTCTGTTGAATTTGACAGCACTACTCTAGGGTACTCAGCATTTTTGTATTTTTGCCAGACTATCCATAGACAACATCTTTTCTTGCTTCTTCATACTCAGTTCCCTTCTCCTAACCCAGAGAGGAGATAGAGGCTTCTTTGATGAATCCTCAGGGGCTCCTTGGGTGAGATCTGAGCCCAGACTATCAGACAGTTTGAAACACTTTGTTATGGAACCATTGGTTATTGCATTGGGAAAGCAGGGTTGAGCTACTATAGAGCTAGAATTTCTTAGGAGGTTGTCTGTGAAGCAGGTAAATGAGCCCTACTTCTTGCTCCACCTTCCCTCAATTCTATTAACTATAGATCATTCCAAGATTTCAGTAAATTATGGCCAGCATCTTGGGTCTTTTGTTTTGGGGGTTCTGGTGTTGCACTGGGAATCTTCTGAAAGTGCAAGAAAGGTCTAAACCTTCCTTTTTCCAAATACAACTTCATTAAGAGGCAGTGTGGTACCCACATGGGATAGTCACCACTGCTACTTCAATTCCCAGAACTCACTTGGATAAAGTAATGGATTTGAAATCAAAGGACTTAGATTTAAATTCTACCTTTACTACTTGTTAGCTGTATGAATATGGGCAAGTTACTTAATCCCATTGTGCCTCAGTTTCTACATCTATAAAATAAGGAGGTTGTACTGGATAGTCTCTAAGATCCCTTAAGGATCTCATGATTCCTGATTTCTAAATATGGATATTCTTCCATGGGGTAGATTACAGTCCATCCACTCCTTCTTGTTCTAATTCTCATCTCTGAATCACCATAAATCCTCATTAGAGGACCTACCCAATGTCCTAGGGATAATGTTTGTACTGGTTCTTGACCCTTTTCTGAATTCTACTTCACTACTTGGTTTTCTATCAGTTTCCTCCCATTATAGGGAAGATAACAATCAATCAATTAATCAATCAACATACATTTACAAGCATCTACTATGTACCAAGCAAGGTGATTTGCCTTATTCAAAAACCCATTAAGGATGCCTTAAAAATGTCTTAGCGATAATGCTCGTGCTCTTTCTTGACTCTTTTCTGGATTCTACTTCACCACTTGGTTGTCTATCTGTTGCCTCTCATTATAACCCCAATCAAAATACTGGAAGGAAAGTACCAATAAATCAATCAAGGTACATTTACAAGCACTTACTATGTGACAGGCAAGGTGATTTTCCTTATCCAGAAGTTCATTAAGAATGACCTTGAACTATTATTCTGCTAGCACCATTCTTTCTTACTGATAATGGGAGTAGGTCATGCTCCTGGAGGCCCCTGGATTCTAAGATGTCTAGACCTTTAAAGGGCGAGTCTTTGGGCAGATATATATATCAGTAGTGGGCAGCAGAGCCACAAGCCTGTCTCTTGAAACAAACAGGTACCTTCAGACATACTTATTTTCTTATTTGTCACAATCAGTTGACTTTTGATGTAAAGACCTGGATTAGGGGGAGGGGGTTGTCCTGTTTTTAAAAGACAAATGGGATGAGAAAACCATCCAAAAATTTACATGTAGTTTTCTTCCTAGGTGAAAGAGCAGAATGTGGCACCACAAGGTAAGAGCCCCAAGGCTTTGTTTTTTAACCTACTTCATTGGGGGGAGAAGCTGACTGCTTCCTTTCTGTCCCCATTGAGATCTGAGGTGGGCCATGGTCCCTGGTTTCAGTGCATGGTTCTTATAGGTCAGGGATATGTCAACTTGGGTACCAAAATGGGCAAATATGATGGAGAAGTGATTAAATACACCGTGGTATTCCTGATTCCCCCTTCCTCAGGGGCATTGATAAGAGAATATTTATAAGATCTGACAAACTCTTCTTTTAACTACAGTATCATTTCTAGCCAACTGGCTCCCAAATACCTGATAGCACTATGAATTATAGGGCTGGGACGTAGATACTAAGATAGGTTATATTTGAGAGAGGGAGGTTATATTTGAGCAGCTTTTTATTACATTGTATGAGATAATGATTTCTTTTGTATCATTGAGCTCCTGATTCTGTTACACTACTGTGGATCAAACTAATGCCAGGATTCTAGGAGACCTTTAGGTGGTAATGTTCTGCTTTAGGCTTATTGAGTTACTGTTGCCAGTTAGGCCTAATCATGACACAAATGTGATTTAACTGTGTCTTGATACTAAGTAATATGTCCATGTCCAGGATAGTCACTAAATGTTTACTACTGATTACCAAGACTTCAGATTTTGTACCTTTTCTCCCACAGACCTCCATGTCCACCTATTATCTCTAGCCTTCATGTTCTAGCTTCTTATCTCAAGAGGAACAGCTAACATTAACTGAGCAAATAGGCGATTTCAAGTAGTGCCCCTTGCCCTTTTTGGTTGTTCTTTGAAAAAAAAAAGCCAAATGTTAATCCTTAATTTCTCCCACCCCTATAAAACTCTACTTCAGGCCCCTGTCTCGAGTGTCTACCTGCCCTGTGATTTGCTGACCAGTCATGGACCAGTATTAAACAGGTGGTCAGCCTTTTGGAGCGGTCAGTGGTCTGGTCTCCTGAATTTTTTGTTATCTTCACTTTGATAGAGAAGACTTTTTATTGTATGTGTTTATAGGCTAGGGAAGAATCCACAGGAGCTCACGCCAATAAAAGAGCTAGTACTTTTGATGTGGGGCTAAACAGTGAACAAAGAACAGAAACAGGTGGGGTGCCTGCCAATGCAAGGGCATCCTGCGGCTAAGATCATTGTCAGCCTTCAATAGCGCGCCACCATGAGATGCCTCCAAATTAAACAGATGCTTCAAAGCTGCCAGATACTTAGGAGGGAATAAAACATTTTGAGAATCTAGCAAACCCAATAAATATCTCTACTCAAGACTAGGACATCAAAATTGATTTTTTTCCAGGCTCCATTGACCCTTGGACTCTTCAAAACTTCTCCAGGAGCTCCTTCTGTGGCAGCTATACCCACACCCAAAAGACATTGGAAGTGTTTGCCTTCATGGCCCAGAGAGAGGGAAGCAATGGCATTAGTTGCCCCACTTATTGCCCTCTGTCTCTCCCCAGAGACATGAGTATGTCAATTGTAGACTCACTCCTGAAGCTTTGCCAATTGACCTTATATTCTGAGACTTCTGACACTGTCCCATGGAGATAGATAGAAGCCGTCTAAACAACTTGATGAGTGTTAACACAAGGAAGGTTGAGCTAGAAATGTTCCTTTTGCTGGAGGATCTAGGCAGGAAAATCAGTAATTCTTTTTAGGACTAGCCCAAACAGCTTCTATCTTGGATCCTAATAGTTTGGAAACATTAAAATGACTTTTAGGTCACAATTGTGGACCTCTCAGCATATATGGGTCACTAGGAATACAAAACAGTTTTCTATGAACATTTTAAAACCCATTAATTGCTTTTTGACTGTCTCACTTTGGCAAAAGAGCATATTCCCCCTCCCAGCAGCACTAAAGACCATATTTCCCAGAAAAGGTTGCAAAGAATAAGAAAGATGAAAGCCTCCATGACCCTTCTAGTTCCTGGAACTCACTGGGCATTTAACTTTGTTCCACACAGTAAAGTTCAGGAAAGGGTATCTTCTGCCAAACCTGTGAACTGGTCCTGAGGGTGCTGCTTTATAACCTTATAAGTTGTTTTTGTTTTGCTTTTCAAATGGAAGCCCAAGAAGCTTCATCTCCAAAATCATCTCCAGACTAGATTTGAGAAGCCATTTTAACTCATGTAGAAACTAGTCAGTTTTCAAAGACATCAGACTAACTATAGTTGATAATGTGTCCATCGATCAATAAACATTTATTTATTGAGCTTCTGATATGGGGGAGGCATTGTGTGAAGCACCAAGGCTACAAAAAGAGACAAAAGATAGCATCTGTCTTTAAGGAGCTCACCATCTCATGGTAGATAAGGATCTACTAAAATGAAAAAGACAAACAAAACAACAAATTTTTATTTGTTTTCAAAAAGAAACTAATTTAAAATCACTTTTAGAAACCTCTTGTTTTGTTTAACATATATAGGATTACTTGCCATCTAGGAGAGGGAGTGGGGAAAGGAGGGGAAATTGGAACACAAGGTTTTGCAAGGGTGACTGGTGAAAAATGATCCTTGCATATGTTTTGAAAAAAAAGCTTCGATAAAAAAAAGAAACATCTTGTTTAAAACTAATAACTAATGGGAAAAATCCTACCTTTTGTAAGTTGATATTAACTTAAAATATAAAACAATAAATAAATTAAAAACTATCACTTTCTAGCTTTAAATCCAGACTTAGTTTTTCTTTTCTGCTTTTTTTAAAAACATGATCCTTTTGAGGTACAATAACAAGAACTTGTCAGAGCTAAGATTTTGACCTTGATCTTTAAATGCTAAGGCTAATGCTTTTTTCTACTATATAGTGCAGCTTCCCAATATAGATGGAGGATCTTGTGAAGGCAGGTCACTTTGCCTGGCACACAGAGTTTGAAGAGAATAGGAGTGGGAGATGGGACAGGAAAATGGGATTGTTGACCCCACTTTTTCAACTTCATAAGTGTTTTAAAAATTCACTTTAAAAATGTTCCAAAGCCATCCCAATAGACTTTGGACAGAAAATTCCATCTACATCCAGAAAAAGAATTAAGGAGACTGAATGTAAATCAATACATGCTATGTTCACTTCTTTTTTCTGTTTTTTTTCCCTCTCTCATGGTTTTTCCTTTTGCTCTGATTTTTCTCTTCCAATATGATTCACAAAGCAATGTGTATTAACAATAAATAAATTTTAAAAAATAATAATAAAATAAACTAATAAATTAAATTAATAAATGCCCAGGATCAAGCTTTTCTCCAAGCTCAGATCTCACAGAATCTCCTAAATCCTAATGGATTTATGCTAGAGGGAGTAAACAAGCTTGAATAATGATGGCTATGGATGAGCATCTGGGAAGGTCTCCACAGCTAATTTGCAAGTAGACCGGTGTCTTTGCAAATAGACAAGCTTCTGTCCGTAGACATGACACATACAGAATTATCTTGATCTTGGCTGTCTGTGTTTAAGGCTGGCCAGGCAGTCTCAACTCATGAACTTCTTTGTGCTGGAGTCAGATTATGTTTTCTAAACTAAAATCTGACAAACCATTGTCCAAACTGATTTTCCTGGATACTTTTATAGGCAAAATCATGTGAGAATTCTTGCATAATCTGAGGCTTTCTTGCAGACTATGTATAACATGCTCACCTCCATGAATCATTGTGTCTCTCCACTGGCACAGGACCATCATTTCCATTTTGGAAGGGGATGGGGCAGGGCATTTCTATAGGGATCAACTGCCATCTTGTCCCCCTGGAGAAAATGCAGACTGGTTCTTAACATTTTGTGTTAACTTGATCCAACTTGAGACTGAAGGGGACATTACTTCCTGGTTTCTCTTTTTTCTTTTCTGTTTCTATGGTGTTCTCCCTCTTTCCCACTTTTCCTTCCTCTTCCCTCCTCCTCTTTTATCCCCTGTATCTCTGTCTCCCTCTATCTTTTCCTTATCTTCACTCTCTGTCTTTCTTACCCTCTCCTTTCTCCTTCTTTCTCTGCTGCCCCTCTTCTTTTTTGTCCTTCCCCCTCATCCTGTTTATCCTCCTTGTCCTCCTTTATCCCCTTCCCCTTATCTTTCTCCTCTTTTTCTTCCCTCTTTTCTTTTTCTCTTTTTCTTTTTTCTTCCTCATCTTCCTTATGCTCCTTCTCTTTCTTCTTCTCCTGCTCCTCTTCCTCCTTCTCCTTCTTGTTCTTCTTCCCTTCTATTCCTCCTTCTTGTATCTCTCTCTCTCTCTCTCTCTCTCTCTCTCTCTCTCTCTCTCTCTCTCTCTCTCTCTCTCTCTCTGCCACTGACCAGCAGAAGAGATGGAAGACTTAGGTTGCCTCACTTTCCCTGGCTGAGTCCTTCCTCTGCTCCCCAACTTGTGTCCCATCCAGCATTTCAGTAAGTCTGCACCAATTTGATGTTGTACAAAGTTGGGACCCCTACATTTCCTTGTTAGAAATTTCACCTCAGAGGCCTCCTTCCAAAGCACCTTGACAAGAAATCAATCTGTTTGCTTTTAACTGATTCTTAGCTTTCTTTCCAGGGGTGGACAACACAAGTGGAAAATTGTCTCCTACCTCTTTCCTTTGCCATATGACTCCAGGTCCCAAAAGACATAGGTGGTTTTTTGTTTGTTTTTATTTTTTGAGAGGAGGCCTCCAGTCAAAAATGCTAGGTTTCTTTTCCTTTCTTTTCTAAAAAAAATTTTTCTATAGCCAATCTATGTATCAAAGGTGATCTGGTGAAACTGGCCCTGAGCTTTTATGGAAGTCTCCTCCATTTCACTGGATAGTGCATGACAAAGCCATTTCAGAATTCTATGTGCCCCTTATACTCCTTTCACATCATATTTGGGTTCAGAGACCTGAATATATTACCATTTGCCATTACCACTACCTAATTTACATGAATGTGGATGCCATTTTGAGCCTAAACTACTTGCCCATCTGTAAAATGGACATGATAATCTCTACCTATCTCACAGGGTTGTTGTGAGGATAACACTAAATTATGGATGTGTAAATCCCTTGAAAAAATGAGAATATTCTTCCCTCCATTGTTACCTTTCCCAGTCTATTGCTTCAAACAAGATAAATATATTTGTTTTCTTCAAGTCTCACCTTCCAGAGTTTGGAAGCCTATGGGCTTATAATTAATTTTTGGTATTTTCTTTTGCTCATTCTGGTTAACAACACCAAACAGATTACTGATAGCCCCCCAAAAAAACACTTTTAAAAAATGACAAAGATGGACTAATCACACCAAGATATTGAAACTTGGTGTTGGTTGGGCTTGGAAGAATATTGCCTCTTGTGTTCTTCTCAACCACTTTTTGGTTATTTCTTTTGACTTTTTCCATGTAAAAATGACCCTTTCAGTCCTTGTTTTTGTAATGATTGTAGCTAGCTGTTGTGGGTGTCAGCTGTGTTTTCCCATGCATGTCCTGCCTGGGACCAGCAACATTTGCTCTCTGAAATCTGGAAGATTATATGGGTTCCTTAGGTCTGCTGGGAATATTGGTACAATATGCTACAAGTGCCCTGCCCTGGTAGCAGGGAAGAAACTATTCTTGTTTATGGGATTGCCCCATGATTGACCTGGCAGAAGCTCCCGTTTCCATGTTTGACAATCTCTGGCATTTCTAGCTGTGTGACCTTGGAAAACACTCTTTCTGGGTCTTAATCTCTTTATCTATAAAAATGGAAAAGGGAGGGGTTAGTATTCCTTCCAGTTCTATAATTCTAGACTCCACCTCCCAGAGAAGATCCCTAATACTGCTTCCAAATTTTTATTCAAGACCCTAGACTGGCTTTAGATTTTGAACACTTGGATTCAAATCTTGTTTCTGCCTTCTACTTAGCTGTGTGACTTTGGTCAATTCTCATCTGTAAAATGAAATCCAAGATGTCAAACTCAAGGCCCATGGCCAAGGGCAAATAAAGATCTTTAGGGAGATTTGAGCCAGATTAAAATGTAATTTGAAAAATGCTTAACAAAATATAACACGAAGTAAATTTGTGGTTTTCTAAGTTAATCTTTGGCTTGTGGGATCCTTTTTTATTTGAATTTGACATCACTAGAATGTGACCCTTTTTCCTGGTTGGTGGAAACTTTTCCTAATTTCAAATAGATTATTCCAGGAAATTGGCCATGTTGAGTGAGGTCCTGGGTAATAAAAGATGAGCAAATAGAAACCCACAGGTATATGCATGTTAAGTAACTTCGGAAACATGTCCATTGTCTGTGACTGTTTCACTGTCTCTAGTAAATCATGCTGGTGTTTTTCCCCTGATTTGGCTGCTCTAGTCTGTGGAAGAGTAGGGCTCAGGTAGAGGCAACTTCAACCAAAGCAAGACACTTTCAGCCCACCTGACAGATCTTGAGGCCAATGGCTTATGGGATGGAGCGAGATATGGTTGTTTCTGGTTCAATTATTAAATTTTTTTTTAAATCCCATTCAAGTGAGAGTCCCTCCCTAGACCTCAGTCTCTTCATCTGTAAAATGGGAATAATAATTACCTGGTTCATAGCAGGCCGTTGTGATGAGATTAATCTAGTGCATCTAAAATTCCAAGAGGCATTAGGAAGACAATTTTACTGAAATTGAATATTGAATTTCAGCCAAAACAATGGAAATTATTCTTTATGGTCACCTTTGAAAGTCTCTTGCTTTCTCAGGCTATCAGATTACATCTCTCTCTCCTCATTCCTTCTCCATCTCGTCAGCTTTTCAGGATGGCAGCCTCCTGATTGACATGGCTGTGGTCTTTGGGATATAGTGTTATTGTTTTCTTCCTATTGAATAATGGTGACTTAGCATGTATATCAGTTACATGCTTGTGTTTCTTTAACAGTTTAATCCTAAAAACTGCTTAGCCCAACATGGTGGGTAACCAAGATCCATTTAAGTATAGTCATACACTTCTGAAGGCTTACAGATGGAGTGGTATAAACAGAAGCACTGGGACTCAGGGACTGTGAGGGTATATTTCTGTACCCCAACTCTACCCATCTCTGGCCCCCCAAGCACCTCACTGGCCATGAGTTCTCAGAGCTTTTCCAGTTGCCTGTTTATGTTGGTTGTTTTGTTGATTTCTTTTGTTCCATTTTCCCCTAGGCCCCCATGTCTTCCCCCTAAACCACAGAAAATGAGGAGACCTAGGCCTCTTTCAGTGTATAATCATAAACTCTTTAACGGCCGTATGGAAACATTCATTAAGGTACTTGCTGGGGAACCTGAAGAGTTTGTGAATGCTCCAGGTGTGATGGCAGCCTCCCTTCTCCTTCCTGCTACTCATTTACTCTAATGGTCAAGCCATTTCTTGCTACAATCTTAAATCATTTATTGCCTCCATCACACCTTCTCTGTGTGCTGGCCTGGGCCTTGGTCTGCTCTGGGTCTCGGGGAAGGTTTCCAATTCCAGTCATTGGGTTCTCTGAGTGCCTTCCCCCAACCCTGAACTCTATTAGGGGTTGGGCAGGAATAAGATGGTAAAGGAGAGAAAACCCCCAATGGAACCCAAGTGGAAATGAAATGCTGTCCCATGAATCTCAGTCAGCCATATCTTATCACAACAGACAGCAGGCTGTGGTTGTGGGGGATATAGTTAAAAGAATACCCTGATATTACCTTCTCTCCTCCTTCCTAAGACTAAGATGAATGATTTACTTAGAGAAACAGAAAGAAAATCCCTGAGGATCATCTGCCAAAAACTAATAAGAAAAACTTGGCACGAAACCAGAGGAAGAAAGCATATTCTATATTTATTAGTTTCTCCACGGAACAACCTCCCTCTCATAATTTATTCTTCTTGTCCTGCTCTTTTTCCCCACCAGAAGAGTTAGAGTTGGAGTATTCTCTTTGGAGTCACAGGCTATAATTATTTTTACTACTAGTAATAATAATAACAACAGCAACAACTCTCCTGTATGCCATACTTAAGGGTTTGAAAAATGCTTTACACAAACCATCTCATATAACACCCACTTAAAATAGCAAAATGAAAAATAAATCCCATGAATCCCCATTGAATTCATTTTCTCTTTTCCTTTCCTGATTGGAGTAAAAGAAAACTGTCCTAGTTGTAACACCTTAAGGTGGATGGCAAAGTCCTTTTGGGAAGAGACACTGATGTTTAGCAGGTAGGGGGAAAGTGAGAGAAAAGAGAGTAGCTGAGGAAGAAAATAGTTATTCTCGGCATTACTTAAGGAGAAAAAAAATTAGCCCAGCTGGCTGGTTTGAGAGCCAAATGCTGTCTAGTTGACAGATACCATCTACAACAAATGAAACACTGAGGTGTCTGGAGAAGTTGCTGTTTCCCGTAAGAGCTCTCAATCCTGCCTCAGTAAAATCCTGCCTCCTCCACTGCTGCAAGCATTTCTCTTAGCAGGGGTTTTGAAGGAGAGAGGAATGGGCATATATTGTAATGAGCAAATGTCGCCAACTCCAGCTGTCTTTCCTAAAGAGGGGGAGGGTGATGTAGCATAAGGCCACTGTGGGGTCAGTCAATAGGATGTAGTCCTGGCTTGAAATTAAGATAATGGTCCAAGGTTATAAGGAGGATCCCACTAACAAAACAATCCCAAAAGGTCTTTCAGATGGTAACCTTTGTTTGTGTTTAGTATTGGTAAAGAAGAGGTAAATGAGAGCATTTTCAGGGTGAAATGGATGTTTAAGAATAATAAGAACTGGCAGGAGATGGGAGACTTGTTCTAGCATTTAGAACAAATGTCCAAGGAAGTAACATGTTACTTCCTTGTCATTATATTCCCTAGAAAATAAGTATTTATTTTTCTGGATTTGGGTGGAGTCCCATTATTCCTGGGAAAAGATGAAATCTCATTTTAGACTTAATTCCTTTTTCCTCCAACCTTTTCTCTCCTTTACTTGCCCCCCTCCATAAACAGCTTCTTTAAAAGGTCTCCTCCAGTATCTCCCATCTTAGATCATTATATTACTAAATCAGTTAATAGATAAACCTTTTTTTTGAGTTCCAACTATGTGTAGAAAATTCTGCTAGGTTTTATAAAGGCTGAAAGGAAATACAATAAGTTCCCTTGATAGATCATACACACATAAAAAGATAATATTGCAGGGAATTTTGTGATTAATATAAGCAAAAAGTATAATGACAATTGAAAATAGAAAAAAGAAGGGAAGGCATTGTAGGCTGAAAAAAAAAACAGCACAGACAGAAGTGTGGAGACAGGATCTAGATCTCAACATGTGTTGGGTTCTTACAAAATGACTCATCATTTACCACCTATAAATAGTGAACTCTCTGTTACCTGCTGATATTGAGGAATGGAATATACCACTTGTTAATTGAATAATCTGGTTAACAGAGATGTAGGACATTTGAAGAATTGGCATCTTTTAAATTTACCTACTCATCTCCCCTCTTCCTAAATCAGGAAATTGAGGGCATAGAAATTAAGCTTGCATTACAAGGTGTAGCTAATATAAAGTAATGTGATTGATATTCAAAGAATGAAGCAAATCCCAAACATACTAATCAATGTTATCCTCTTGAAATTCATCAATTCGGGAAGGTATGGGCTTATTCCAATGATATTGCCTTTGTTCCACATATATCTTGAATTTCTCCTTGATAATTCCCTTTTGAGCCAATTGCATGTTTTTTTAATAATATATCAAATGGTGACAATTATTTCTTCTTTGAAGGTATGTTCAGTATTCAGAAATAATTCAACTTCATTTAGAGTCAAATCTGATGACTAAGATGAATGACTAAATTGTGATACCATTTGGGGACCAAAACCAAGATGCAATGTCAAAGTTATTAGCTTGATTTTCTTTCTTGGCTAATAAAGTGGTTTTGAAGATATTTTCCTAAAAGGAGCTTATTCAATGTTTTGAGCAATGGCATCATCATTGGAATAAATATATAGAATCCCCAGGAAACTCCTTATAGAGTAATAGTTTTATGGATTCATTGTAAAATATCTGTTGAGTAGTTTCATTATTTAACTGTTGTATCTTATTTTTATTATATAATTCAAAAGATTAAAAAATAAGAAAATGAACTTAACCCTAAAGCTATTGTGAACATAATTTAATCACTCCATAATGATATAGAAATTTCTCAGTAGGATTTTGCAGAAAAAATAAATTCCATCAGTTTTGAAATGTCACATTCATGAGCGATTATTTAGTATGACATCAGCGCAGGTAACTAATGATCATGTTGGCATAAAGGAAAAGCATTTCCTAGATAACGAACATTAAGAAAACAGCAACAAAATTTGTTAATATCAAGCGATGAAACTATCTTGTAGTTGCAAGCACAGGTATTTTCATAATCTTACTTGTTATTTCAAACTGAGAAAAATGTGACTCTCTGCTGCAGTGTTAGAATAGAACCTAAATTTATAACAGGCAATCTAACTTTGTGAGGAAACCTCAATATTTTGAGATTTTAAGATACTGCTGCAAAAGATTTTTCCCCCCATGCTGTGTTTTTGTAACTAAGAGCAAACATGGATATAATAGTGGTGCCACTTAGTGGAGCATTCTAGTGGGTGAAACACCTGATAAAAGAGTTTCCTATGTAGTTTTTCAGCACACTAGCCCCATCTTGAAAAGCTTTGATGAGATAGTTTTGTTCCCACTAATTTCCAGGGTCCTAGGTGAATAACTAATCATTCAGAGCCCTCACTTCTATAAAACCTGTGTCATCAGACAACAATAAAAGACAAAAGCTATTCTTCTTTTCCTCTTATAGTTAAAAATTCATACAGACCAACTGTATGAGGGAGATAGAGGTAGATTGGACGAAAGTTCAAATGAAAAATTTGTCCAGTTGACTTAATGTCAGTCAGTCCATAAATATTTATTGAGTGCTTGCTATATGCTAGACACTGTGCTAAGAATTGAAATGAGTAGAATACAAACAAACAAACAAACAAACCCAAAAGCAGTCCCTACCCTTAAGGAGAGTGAATTCTAAAGGAAAAAATAAACATAAAATAACTAGGTAGATACAATAGAATATATACTTTATGGAATATAATTTCTTTGTGGTTATTAAAATACATAAATACCCCTCTAGTAAGATGGCTTCTATTTTGATATGAAAAAAACACTATTCTTAAAATCAGAAAACTTGAGTTTGTATCCTTGCTTTGCTACCGTGTTTTCTTGTAAAAATCATTTTGCCTCTTGGGCCTCTGTTTCCTCATGTGTAAAAAGAGTGCATTGGATCAGATGATACTTAAAATCCTTTCTAAATCAATGATCTTGTGATTCCAAAGATTTCCAATATATTCCCTTTCACCAACTTCCATCAAGTATGTTTCATTCAAGGTGACATTGGGAGGTAATTCATTTTATTAGGAGTAAGATTAATCATCTGTGAAGGAATCTTCGAGGAAGAGTCATGTAGGAGTATGAGGAAGATCTTCAGAAGGGCTCTATAGCCAAAGAAGTTCTGGGAATCCCTTGGCCTGAAGCACCAGGTTGGGTGAGAGGCAGAGCCAGGTTAGGATACTGGTTGGAGGCATGTGGCAAGTGACAGGAGTCCCACTGGTCAGCAAGACCCAAGGGCAGAGCCAAAATGGTACAGTAAAGGCAGGTCCCCAAGGCCCAGAACTGTGGTGGGGCTCAGCTGACCAGTCTCTCCTTGAGTCTAACTTTGACCATTCTTGGCTGCCATCACATCTGAGCTCTCACGTTCTCTGAAGGATATGCTTACTCTAACTGATCCCATTCTTGCGTAATCTTTTCTTTTTCTCCTGCTCTGCTGCTTTTTTTTGGTTATCAGAGGAAGAAGAAATGCTCGAGCCAGGAACCAGGTATTTACTAGACAGGCCTTTCATTCCTCTCGGTTTGAGTGGAATGGTTGGTGTTTCCCCCTGTCCCAGATAATGTCTTCCAGAATAAAAACCCATTTTCCCTTTAGGAATTGGCCAGTTGTATCTGCCTGTCCACTTCCTCCTCTCCACTGAGAATCAAGAAGGAAATTATTACCTAGAGAGTTGGGGGGGGGGGAAGGAAAGAATCTCACTAAGCTATCTCCCTGTTTTGAGGCATGCCATGTATTCCATGCTTGTTTCCTTATTTTTTAAGGGAGTCAGTGTGTGTTTCATTTTTGGTTTAACATGTTTACATGACTTTGAGCAAGGTCCCTCTCAGTTCCCTTCTTGGTACAATGAGAGAGAGTTGATATCAATGATCTCAAAGTCCCTTTTGACTCTAATATTATATAATTCTATAATTTACAGGGTTTGGGAAACCTTTTTTTAATCCTTTAATAATGTTACAAGTCATGGCCAACAACCGACTAATGTACCTCATCAGCCTGAGGGGGTGGTTAATGTTGGAAGTCAATTGAACCATGAAAAAAAAATCCATCTTTTACCCAGATCCTGGGATATGAAAAACTTTGCATAAAAGGGCAATCTGGAAAGAGAAAATTGAAGACAGTCCCACCTCAAATGGACATTTTGGGGCCACGTGGTTCACCCTGAACATTTATTGTACATTACTCAGACAACGAACATTAGCTGTAGCATTCATCCTTTTCAAGAGAATGTCAGAATGCTTAGATTATTTAAAAATAAGCTTCAGTGCCTCAGGCTCTCGGTGTCTGACAGATCAGTTTTAAGTGGCCTTTGTGATTTTCTCTGAGCTAATGGGCCAATTGCAAGGTCCTAGAAGAAGAGCTGGAGTCTTTCCTTTTTACTTCAGACTCTCCAGAACCCAGAACTGGGATGGGACAATTTGGGAACAGGAGACTCCTCTGAATACCCTCTACTCCAGAATAGTTTTGGTTTACAAGCTTAGTTTCCTCTGAAATATTGGGAATCTCCCATCTCCTCTATCCCCTAGCTTTTCAGAGGAGCAGGGGTCTCTAAAGCCATAGGGCCCAAACTTACCCCATCCTCCCATCCCCCCAAATAGGGAGGGCTGGCCACCATGGGGATGGCCCCCTAGCCATCCTTTATGAAAAGAAGGATAAGGCTGCAAGAACCATGGCTGCATAACGGGACAGAGCATTTCTCCTGCATTAGAGTAGTCATGCCTTTTCTTGCATAATTGATCACTCCTCATCATTTCCAATCTGCTCATAAATCTGACAAGGTGGGGTGGCTCCTTGCTTAGCTTCTCACTAACTTGGGGGGGGGTGCTCATCTTTCATCTGGAGATCACACGTGTGTTCGAGATTACATCCAAATGTTTAACAAGTCAAATCAAGTGAAAAAGATTTTAATTCTTTCTTAAGGATTCAGGGCAGGCAATACCCCTGGTGGTGGAAAGCTGCATCCGCTATATCAATTTATACGGTAAGCCCTTGGCAACAACATCACCTTTGTCTGGTTGGGGTGGATGGTGGGAAAATCTCATCTTCCCTGGCTTCCTCCTAATTGACCAAAAATCACTCTGGGATATCTGCTCAGGTTCTCTGTATGGGTACTTTCCAGGGAAGGGAAAGAGCAGAGGGGGAGGAAAAAAAAAAAGCAAAGTGAGAAGGGAAGAACAGCGGAAAGGAATGGGGTAACCCTACTTCTCCCCCATCAAAAAAAACCAAAACATTTTAAGCTCTGACTTTGTTTACTGTTCGTTAGACCAGTTGTTGGAGCTGTCCACAATTTGTTTGGTTCAATTAATTCATTCAGTAAATTTTTATTGGACAACTATTGTATATTAAAAAATCATCTGAAATGCAAAAGCAAATAAAAGTCTGTATTCCCCAGAAAATTAGAGGAAATAAGACACATCTTTTTGTTTGTCAAAGGGTAGCTTCCTATTTTAACTATTGACCGTATAAAGACACAGATTTTGTGTAGGTCTTTATCTCCCAGATGCATGTCCCTAGATTTGAATTCAGTTAGAGATTCCTGGAGGTGAGGCTGTAAACTAACTAAGGCAGGGTGTTGGGGGCTTGGCTCCAGAGTGCTGAATTTAGAAGGTGTTGATAGCACTTTCAGTCCTTCTGCAGCCTAGAAACAGTAGAGTCTAGCACATACTTAGCAAGAATAATTAAAATGGCAAGCTGAAGTAAACTTCCTGTCTCCTCCCCACAAGTTTCCCAGCAAAAGTCTTGAGTTAGGGTGTTGTGAGGACTTTGCCTCTTTTCACATTGATCAGCCAAAGTCAAGGCTTCATATTTCCTTCCCCCAGTGTGTGTGGCACTTGAAGTATGAAGATCCTAATTATGTTTCTGAGAAGATATGGAAACAATAACAAAAAGGATCCATTTTTATTCTTCATTCTTTTTCATCACAGAAGTTTAGTTTTAAAGCTTCTGGCTCAAGGCCACTTTGGTTCTAAAAAGGTATTTTCTTTGCTAGTTGCTTGCTAATCAGGCCTGGTGTTATACAGATCCCCTATCCCAAGGATGCAATGCAAGGAGATCCCCTATCCCAAGGATGCAATGCAAGGATGGTAATATTGATGAGGAAGGAGAAGGGGGAAGGGAATCACTGACATGCTCAATGTTCTGATAATCTCATATTTTCTGCTTTCCAGGTCTCCAGCAGCAAGGTATCTTTAGAGTGCCTGGATCGCAGGTTGAAGTCAATGACATTAAAAATTCTTTTGAGAGAGGTATGAATGGCCTTTGAATTCTGCTGTAGCAAGATTCTGAACCCTTTGAAGGTGGCAGGTTGAGGGGGG
Source organism: Myrmecobius fasciatus (assembly GCA_023553655.1). Taxonomy (NCBI): domain Eukaryota; kingdom Metazoa; phylum Chordata; class Mammalia; order Dasyuromorphia; family Myrmecobiidae; genus Myrmecobius; species Myrmecobius fasciatus. The sequence goes on from JAJPUD010002939.1 coordinate 274,711, forward strand.
TGGTGGGGTGAGGAAAGGGAGTGTATGGTTTTGCAAAGGGTTTGCACTTCTCCAGGTAGTCTGTATTCTGTGCTGCTCTGCTAGGGTCTTTGGCAAAACTGTGAGACATTGAATTCTGTCTGAAACAGAAATCCATTTTGGTAAACCTTGAAAGCACTTAGAGACACAGCCATCCATCCTTTTCTATAGGATTTGCATTATAATAAGCCTTTTATCTCTAATTGTGGGATCAAAAGGCTTTGTTCTTCCTTTCACCAGAATTTCTGGAATCATTGAGCAGGGAGAGGAGAGTTTGGAGCACAAAGAAGTATCCTGTCATCCTTTCCACCCTCCTCACATCCCACCCCCAATCATACCAAATCTGACCCCTCTCATGTGGAAAAACTTGTTTTAGACATTTGGGTTTATGAAGGGGATGTGAGGTAGCATTGGGTGGGATCACAAGGGACAGCTTTGATGTCTTCTCTCAGCTCCCTTTCTTCCCTACAGTCTAAAATGAGCTAAAATTTACCCAATTTCAACTGCCACCATTTTCCTTCCTGTAGTTGCTGAGGGCCAAAGAGCACTTGGGTCAGAATCATCTCTTTCTTCTAGCCCCCATTACATGATCCTGGAACCTTTAATCATAAACATGTATTCCCAAAGATCCATCTCCAGTTTTCTCTCATTCTCCCCAAATCACCCCCACCTTCTCTGCTGGAGCAGAGGATAAATCTCTTCTCCTTCAGTAGCAGAGAATGTACTATATTTAGTCTGCCAATGACATGGAACAGCTACTGTGTAGGAACAAAATATGAATTGATCTTCCTCCTAAGAAGAAGGTGAAAGGACTGGAAGAGCACTTTTCTCCTCTCTATGCTTATCAAGGAAACAGAGTTCTTTGGAAGAATAAAAGATGTCCTTCAAAGAGAAAGCAAAGAAAATGGACATTTTAGGGCAGAAGAGAACCCTAATGGCAGTCAGGAGGTTGAAATTTAGAAGAATGGGGTACAGAGAAAAGAATGAAAGGCCATTAAACATTTGGAGCTCTTGTGTTTAGGTTGAGGCTCTTCCCATAGAGGAGAATGCTGGAACCTCTGAGAATTAAGGAGCTCTCTCTTTTTGTACTGTAACAAAGGATGATGTAGGTCCCAGATATTTTCAAGAGAGGTCACTAGCAAATAATCAGAGTAAGTTGGTAAGTATTAGTGGTTGAGGACTCTGCTGTGGGGTTGAAATGGTTATTTGTTGACCTTATTTGAAAAACGAGCAATAATTCTCTTTCATGAATATGGGACCTGACCAAGAACCTCAAGTAATATCAACTCCCAACTACTATCTACTCCTGGTGACTCTTGTGAGAGTTAAAAAATATCATCAGAAGGGATCTAGAAAGCATTTCTATGAATTGGTTTATATAGTCTTGGGCATTACATTGAATCCGAGGAGCTCAAGTGCTGTTTTTAATCACTGTTATTGATTGCAGGGTCTGTAGGCAGATTTTAAGGTCTCTGAAAATAGGATTTGGATTTCACCACTAATGGTGTCAAACTCAAAAAAACAGGTCCCCAAAGGATTAACACAAATTAACAGTAACTTTATTGTATTGTATTTTTATTTTGTCAAACATTTTCTAATTACCTTTTTAATCGAGTTCCTAGCAGCATTGGGGAGTTTTGCTGTCTGCTTGTGGCAGTGAGTCTCAATCTGACATCTCTTAGATTATCATTTAGTCAATCAGCAAAAAAGAGCCCCTTTTAGGTTCCAGACACTGTGCTCAGTGCTGGGAATATAAATATAAAGAATGAAGCAAACCCTACCCTCAAGCAGTTTATGTTCTTTGAAGAAATAGTAAGACCATATATACACAAATACACAATGAGTACAAAGAAAAGAAATGCTAATTAGTTGGGAAGAGGGCACTGGCAGTTGTGGGAAATTAGGAAAGGCTTCATGTAGAAGCTATGTATTGAAGAGAGGCATCATGATTTAAGACACTAGAAAGATAAGCTCCTGAACAAGAGTGGAAAATGGTTAAAAATATGTTAAACCAGAGACTTGTAGTTTGATCAGGAGTGTTTTAAACTGAAAATGGAAGGAAACATCCTTCCAATATCTATCTGCCAAGACTCAGACTACCATAGACAATATATAGGAACAATGTAGAAATATCAGTAGATAGAAATAATAATTTATAGGAAATAATTTTGAAGAAGAGACCCACCCATCAATCCTTTCATTTCTGAGCCTTACAGGCAAATGCCAAAGCTTGGACAATACACAAGAAGAATTAAAAAGGTTCAAACAGAAGTATGAAAATTTGGTCTTATTGGTATATTGAGATTTAATGGGATGGAATCCATGACTAGAATACAGCTATTCTGTAGGGATGCATTATTTAAGGGAATGCATTATTTAAAAGAAACAGAATAGATAAAGATGGAAAGAAAGGGAAAGAACGGCAGCAGGTATCATTTAGGTGGACGTTGACAACATTGTCATAGGTTTGTGCAACAGAGAACTTGGACAAAAGGAGGAAGTATTTGATGAATCTGGAAAAAATAGAAAAAAGTCTGGAAAAAAATGAAGATGTTATTATAGTTATGGAGGAACACTTCATTATCCAAATATCTGTGAAACTCTTGGTAAAAAGCAGACTAGCTGATGAATTCTTGACTTATCTTAATGACGATTTTCATTTTTTAAAAGAGGCACGTGACAGTAGGAATATAGACTGGATTCTGACCAAAGAAGGAAGAATTAGTTGTTAAAGTAGAAATGATACAAATCTTGGGAAAGATGACCATGCCATCCTAGAATTTGTAATATAAAAAGAGAAGAAAATTAAGCAGTGTGACTTATACCCTAGATTTGGAAAGGATGAATTCAAATATTATGAGAATGCATGAGGAGTATTGCATGGTCTAAAATTCTAGAGAGTAATCAATCAAATCCACTTAATCCAAGAAAGGTAGAATACCTTCAATAATGAAATTCTCATTAAAAATAATGCATTATTATGATTATGTGGTTTTACTGAGAATTCATTGAATATCTTATATTTTTAAAACAGAAACACTGGAGATGAAAGCCACAGGGGATAACTGAAGATGAATACAAATCAGCATATAAATGTTAGCTGCTATTATTATTGTTGTTATTATTATAGCATCATTTTATAAGAATAAGTTGTGGATGACTATAAATTTCCCTGTATTATTTAGTAGTTCTGTTAATGATTTTAATAAAAATATGGTGGTCATGCTTATCAAATTTGTAGATGTCACAGTGCTGAGAAGGATAGCTCAAATACTGGATGAAGTCAAGAATTGAAAGATTTAAATAAATTAGATCAGTGTTTCCTAAGAAGAAATATGATAGGAACAGATGCAAACTCTATACTTCGGTTCAAAAAAATCAGCTTCACAAGTACAAGATGGTAGAAGCATGGTTAAATAACATTTCCTCTTAATGGTTTGCATGTCAACAGTATGATAAAATGGCCAAAAGCTAAGTGATCTTTGGCTGTATTGAGAGGCAGACTTCCAGAACAAAGGAGGCTGATGGTCCCTTTATCCTTCCTGGGCCAGATCATATCTAAGTGCCATATCTTGTGAAGGAACTACAGATATTTATTCTAGGTAGCTGTCTTCAGTTTTTGAGTCTGTCTTGCAAATAATAAATTAAAACTTTTCTTTTAAGAGATTAAAATGTACCTTGGCTCTGGAGGGCCAGGTTTTAGAGAGATGTAAATAACTTTCTGACAATTAAAACCTCCATCTTTGGAGGTTTCTCTCTGGAGGCTGAATCACCCCTTTGGGGAGAGGGAGGATGTTACAGAAGCAGTTTCTTCTATTTCAACTAGGTGACCTCTATATATTCCACCTTTAAGATTTTTAGTTTATGGGATTCTATAGTTACTCTACATATTCTTTTTTTTTTTTTGAAATCTTTCTCCTTAGCCTGGCCTGTATCTTTTCCATCTTTCCCCCCTACTCTGTGTTGATCATTCAATTTCCCTTACTTGGCTATCCACATGGCCCAGCATTATGTTACCCCAGGTAGTTAGGATGCCTAGGGCTGGGGCCAGGAGTGGGCAACAGCTGCACAGGCTACTGAAGTACCACTTGCTGCTGGTGCAAGAGAGAAATCAGGGTAAGAAGCAGTAGGAGCAAGACAATAGGGAGTTTTAGCCTTGGACTTGGATCCCAGATTTTTGTCTCTTATTATATACAAGAATAAGTATGCATATACAAGGAGGATTGAGCTGAACATGGCATTAAGGAAACTGTCAACACTTGCTGATTATAGATCATGGAGAACAGAGAATAAAAGAACTGTAAGCATTTGGTTTGACTGCGTAAAAGTAATACTAATTGAAGTTATTCGTGTGAGCTGTTAATTATTTATGTCTAATTACCATGCAGTGCAATAGTAATTATGCATATCATTCAATATGTCAGATCAACTTTGTTAAAACTTTTATTTGATGAAAACACTAAAGTATTCAGGCTTGTCCAGTCGTATGGCAAGTTCATAAATGAAGTACTGAAGGGATTTTTTAAAAATAGGGATGCAAGGTTAAATGTCTTCTAGAGTCCTTTTTTTCAGTCAGGTCTGTAAAGTGATGGAACATATGGAGGCTTCTCTAATGGATCCATCTTCAGAGGACCTCAAAGCTCCCAAAGACATGTTGAGACCCAGCCTACTCTCTTAGATCTACCCTTGTTTCTTCATTCACATCTCCTGTTCTTGGCACATTAATCCACATGATTCATAGGATTTAGGGCTCAGGTAGTTCAACCTCTTCATTTTTTACATGAGGAAACAGAGAATTAGGGAATTTAATTTCTCCAGAATCTCAAAGGGAACGCATTGCCTTTAAAGTGGGGCTTCTTAAGCAAACATTTTGGAGGCTTCCCTTCTCAGAATACAGTTTTTAAATAATTGAAGGAAAGGATGGATTTTCTTTAAAGGTTAGTGAAAATAAAGGAGGGATAATTTTTTTTCCTTTCCAAGTTTATGGATCCCCTGAAATCTATCCATGAATCCCTTGGGAATCTATGGAATCCGGATAAAGAAATCTTGCTCTAGACTAAAGAAAATGGGTTTTTTCCTTGGAGGTCCTTAAACAAAACCTGGGTGCCCCATTACTTAGCAGTTGGGTGTTAGTGAGAGATTTCAGTAGTTCATATGATCTGGGACTCCGTGGGAACCCCCAAGACCTTTTCAGAAGGTTCTCAAGGTCAAAACTGTTTTCAAAACAAAAATAAGATATTTAAATTTCCTTGTTGTTTAGTCTTTTTTTAGTCATTTTCTTTAGTTCTTTAGTCATTTTTCATTCATATACAATTTTTCATGTATAGCTTGGACTAAATAACTATTGAGATCTATTCCAACTATAAAATTATGCAATTTTGTGATTTGCGCACAATATTAATAACAATAACATGTTCACATTTACATAATAGTTTACTTGATCTCATTTGTTACTCACAACACCCTCATGAAGTCGATGCTATTGTTATCCTCATTTTACAGGTGAGGAAGTTGAAACTCAGATTTGTTAATAGATTTGACCATATTCATGCAATAAGTATCGTATTTAGGGTTCAAACCCAGTTCTCTCCTAATTCTCCTTCTAAAGTGCTAGCTGTTCCTCAATGTCATTGGGTATCTTTTCTATTTTTACCCCAATGGATTTCACGTACTTTTAGCCACTAGCTTAAATAGTTTACTTTGGGCATCCTGACTTCCATGTACAATATCTTTACAATTTCTTGGCATCTAGTTTATAACTGACATTAAAGCTAGGAGGATTAGGATAATCCCCAAAACAGGTCCTGTAGAATTAGAAATAATTTAGGAAGTCCATTTAATCTAAAGGTTCTTAAATTTTTGGGTCTCAGGGTCCATTTGCACTCTTAAAATTTATTGAGGATATCCTCCAAGAAGGAGTTTTTGTTTATATGGATTATGTCTATCAATAGTTATTGTGATAGAAATTAGATGGGCACCTAGGTGGTACAGTGGATAGAATGACAGACCTGGAGTCAGGAAGACACATCTTTCTGATTTCAAAACTGGCTGCAGACATTTACTAGCTAACCCTGGGAAAGTCACTTAATCCTGTCTGCCTCAGTTTCCTCATCTGTAAAATGAACTGGAGAAGAAAATGGCAAACCACTCTATTATCTTTGCCAAGACATCCCCAAATGAGGTCATAAAGAATTGTATATGAATGAAAAATGACTGAAGAACCCCAACAAAGAAATTGAAAATAGTTTTTATCTTGAAAACCTTCTGAAAGGGTCTTGGGGGTTCCCAGGAAGTCCTGGATCATATGAACTACTGAAACCTCTCACCCCATGTGACAACCCTTATTAAAGCATCTCTGAGAGTTAGTTGTTCATCTGGGTGCTGTTTGTGCACTCCTACTGATGGCTAGCTCCCTAGCACCACTCCAGAAGTCTAATCATTTAGTTTCTTATATTGATCTTATATTGATTATTTTCTTATATATCCTCTATTCTCTTCAGCACTGAGAAGTGCTTTCCTTAGGCAGCATCATTTTCCAAGGCCAGTACCTGCTGCTGTCATGTGCCTGACCTCCCTATAGTTATGCTGAAGAATATTGAATAGTTGTCCTGTTTATAATAAATTGAAGCAAGCCTTCGCGCACAACCCATTCTACTGGATCAATTTTTTAAGACAATGCCCATGATATTCTTTCCAGGACAAGCCCCATCCAATGTACCGATCTTGCCTTCTTGCCTTCCTAATTAGGTGGCCCATTGGATAGGTGAGCCCTTGGTTGCTCCTGACATCAGGAAGACAAATCAGACATAAGATATTTAATTGCTGGGTGACTCACTTAACCTCTCTCTCTGCCTCAGTTTTCTCATCTGTAAAATGGGGATAAACATATAGCTATACAACTCTAAGCACATGATTTAGCCTCTGTTGGTCTCAGTTCCTTCAATTATAAAATGAGGATAATAATAGCATCTACCTCACAGAGTTGTAATGATGAGGATCAAAAGAGGTATTTGTAAATTTTGCTAAGCACAGTGCCTGGCACTTTGTTGGCACTTAATTAACAACTATTTCCTTCCCTTCCTTCCTTTCCTGCTCTGTTCCTCTCCATCTCAAATATACCTTACCCTTGCCTTCTTCAGGTAATTCCTCTCTAGCCTTGATCAATCCCTATACTGATTGATCCCTTTTCAAGAATGACCTCCCAGAATTTCTCTTTTAGGAAAATTTGTCTACTTTCTCTGTGGGTGATAATCAAGTCCCAATCCCCTCTCTTGCTACTTTATGCCGCTCAGCACTAGCCCACAAATAGTCTGGTAAGTTTTGCTCATTATCCTTTCTAACCCTCCAGGACACAATCATTCCATCTCTTCTCTAGCTTTCATCGTTTTGTCTGATTCCAAGTTTCCTATTTTGGATCACCTTTAGTGGTGCTATCTCCTTGGCAACAAGATGGTCTTAACATGTCTCTGTATCTCTCTTCCCACCCACTCTTCACATCCCACACATTCTAGCTTGTGACTAAATTCTCTCCAAACCAGCATGCTGTGTATTTCCCTGGTGATTGTTTGGTGTTTAAATCCTCCACTTGAATCTCTTTAGGATGCTAACTGTTCAACCCCTTTTAGAAGAAATTATGAGCTTGCTCCTTTTTT
>JAJPUD010002940.1:0-66785 GCA_023553655.1 Myrmecobius fasciatus
ATGTTTCAAACCACCTCCAATTGTTCACTGAAGAAAGCCATATACACCCAGAGAGAGGGATGCGAAATGTGGACCACAACATAACATTCTCATACTCCTTGATTGATGTTTGCTTACATTGTGTTTCCTTTATCTGATATATCGTTTGTGTAGATAAGATTTTTCTTGCACAACAATGATAAGTTTGGAAATATGTATACATATATTCGATTTGCCAATATTTTAACATAATTAACATGTAGTGGATATCCTGCCATCTAGGGAAGGGGTGGGGAAGTTGGGGGGAAAAATTTGTAATGGAGAGCTATGTAAGGGTTATTGTTGAAGAATTACCCACACATATGTTATGCAAATAAAATAAAATTAAAAAAAGAAAAAGAAAAAAAAAGAAAAAGAAAAAAAAAAGAAAAATTTTCTGCCCAATTATCTGAAGTCTCTTCTCTCTCTTAGAAAAATCAACATTTCTCCCATAGTCTACTTCTTTGGGTCAATTTCCTCCTTTATAAAATTTCTTCCTTTATAAAATCCCCTTAGAAAAAGGGAACTTCCTAAGCTTATCTAAAATTTTTCACTATTTTCACTACTTTCTATGTGTCCTACATATATACTGATGAATCAGGGGGGAAAAGATGGAAAAGGGGGGAGCTACTTATAGTGTTTCTGTTTCTCACTGTCCAAATCTGCTTCTAAGAGGGGAAAAGGGAAGTCATGATTGTTATCGTTTACTTTCCTTTTAGTAAGAGGTGAGAGGGTGATAACTGGATAATTTAGATACAGTCTCAGTTACATAAGTGAAAATATAATTAGAGACTCTAATTTATTATCCTAGTAGAATCCAGATATAAAGCTCATTGGCTTTATTTATATATATGTACATATGTATATATACATATATATGTGTGTATACATATATACATATATATGTATACACACATATATGTACTTTACTTCCTAGTTAGACATAGTCTAGCATAAATGTTCAAAAATACCTCTTTTAGCATCATTTCATTATCAGATTGTCCCCCTGCTTATGTGATAGAATAAGTACTGGCTTTGGAGTCAGAAGTTCTGAGTTCCAATTCCAGTTCTGTCATTGCAAGTTATTTAACTTCTTTGAGCTTAATTTTCTTTTTCTGGACAATTAGTAGGTCAAATATTAAAAACCTTTGTAGCTCTAAAGCTGTGCTAAGTAGGAATTTCTCATTCCAAGAAAAAGAAATGCAAACTCAACAATTTCTATACTTACATTCCTTAGGAAAGAAGGGCTTTCTGTCACCCAAGCATCATTTTCTGTAATAAACACAGTGCTCTTCCCTGGGCTGGGAATCTCAACTGCTATATTGATCTGATGAGTCAAGTTTCAGATCTTGTTTTCTGAAGGATAGCCTATACAACTTTCTCTAGGTTGGTCCATGGAAAACAGATTTCCTCCATATGCCTGTACTTAAAGCTTGTTATAATCTACCAGAGCTTGAGCTCAACCACCCAGAATCACCTACATTCCACAGTAAAAGATCTACTTAACTGTGTAGAATTGCTATTATGCTATTTTCACCTCAGTAAATTAGTTCAGATTCTAATGGGAGTAAACTAGGATTAATGAGAAGGTTTTGTCAGCTCCTAGATAAAAATAATAACAGCCAACATTTATGTAGCATTCTAAGGTTCCCAAAGTATTTTAGACTATTTCATTTCAAGGTCATTAATATGTTACCTTGGGGAAGAATTGCTTAGCCTTCTCTAGAAACGCTAGAAGAAAAGGTTTAATCCTATTACCTAAGACAAACTTAAGTTAGAATGATTCTCTTTTCTTACTCAGGACAAAAAGGAAACTCCAGAGTAGTCTATATCTATATGGTAACACAAAGAACCTCTTCTTGGTCTATTCCAAAGAAAATGGAGCCCTCACAAGGCATACAACAGGAATTGCTCATTCTTACAGCTGAAGATTGAGCAAAGAATTTGAAAGAACGAACCTGTGGAGAGCTGTGGACCCCTTGAGACTTCTAAAGAATTCAATGAGCCAAAAGACCAAAAGAGCATCCAGGAAGGAAAACAACAATTATGGACAAAACCTGACCCAAAGAGAGACCCAAGAAATAGTATCACTGCTTATCAGCAGATAACAGTACAGTAGGCATAGATAAAATAGCTTCAAAATCCCAGGAATTTATATTCAATCATTGAAGGTTACAGCTGATGGAACTTCAAGGTCACAGGCTTTAGTGTGGGAAAAAAAAAGTTTTACATCCAATTCTTTCATAATAAAAAATGAATAAATTGGGCCTGAGAAACCAAATGTCATGCTCATTGTCACTGAGTAAGTTAACGGTTTTACAATATCCCAGTGTTCTGTCAATTACACCATGTCTAAAATTGAGGACTTTTGAAGATGCATGGTATTCTGGAAGAGAGAAGTCAACCCCTTTCTAGAGGCAATAAAAATATACCAATATTGAGACTAGAAAGCCACTGATAATTATTATTTTTCTCTACAAGCTGTGAATTTCATTCAAGCGGCTACAGAAATGCAGGGAAGAGCATTTGGCTGGTTAAGGAATGTTCTAAGTTATCCCTGGAGTTTGTGAGTGACACTGGAGAATAATTTGTGCACAAGTGAGAATGGAGATCTCTGAATTACTCTAAGTGAGTTTAACAGAACAACTTTCTCATTTTTGGTGGGAAAAGGAAGGAGGTCAATCCAAAATATGTATAACCCCCTGCCTTAACCCTTCTTGTTATGGGTGTCTGACATATGTTCACACAAATTACTAGGAGAGAGGGAATGAAGACTACAAAGTCAATCACAACACCAAAAAGTCATTATCACATATCCACCTATAAATGGTGAGGAAAAGCATTTCTTCCAGAAGTATTTCTGTTTTCATGATCACATATGCTTTGATCTCTAATGGGCGGAAGGTTTTAATTAACTTCATTAAATGGCCCAGTTCTCAGCCACATGGCTGAGCCTCTATTTAAATAAATTTCAATTCAAATCCAGTTGGACTCTTTTTCCTAGGGCTAATCACTGGAAAATTAAGTTTGTTTGGATTTTCTCCTTTCTGTCTGTTACCAAAAAGCTGTTATTAGGAAAATCAAATTAAGTAACAGCTGCTAAGAGGGCTATATTATTTGAGAGTTGCAGGTGTGAGTGTCTTTTTAATCTTGCTGTTGACTACATTTAAGCAATTTGAAGAAAAGTGCATTCTCCAGTTCTATCCGTGTTAAGAGTATCTTGCTACTTTCTGCCTTGTATTTCTATTTAGCATTCATTTATTCTATCCCTATCATCAAATACACAGTCTTAAAAGCATAATATTAGATTCATATTTCTTGATGGTTTATTTTGTGGGTTATAATTTTCAACTCAATGTTTCTATTTCAAACCTCTACAGAAAAATCAAATAATAATGTAAAATTAAAAAGCAAAACAAGCACTATAGCAACTACAATATTTGATTAAAGATAATTCCACATTGCCCAACAATTCTGGGGAGCAGATCACATATAAATATAAATGGCATATGCATGCATGCACACACACACAGGTAATGGATTTTCTCCACTTTCTCTTTTTTCTTGCCCAATCTACTTCCCAATCCATTACACTGACTTTGCCCCAGGCACTGGAACTTTCAGTTGCACTAATGGGCCAGCAGATTGTCAGCAGAGGGTTACTACAGGAAAGCTCAAGCAAAAAACTGATTTTTGAATGATCTCTCATCTCAATAGGTCAAAAAGTCTTTTTTAAATTTCCCATATGTACTATACATTGTACAAAATTATCCTCTAACTAGGAGCTGCACTTTTGATTACTAGAGAGAAGGGAGGAAGAAGATATTAGAACCATTTCTAGACATATGAAAAAAGGCTCTAACTCAGAGAAATGCAAATTAAGACAACTCTGAGATACCTCTATGCACCCTCTCAGATTGGCTAAGATGACAGGAAAAGTTAATGATGCATATTGGAGGGGATGCAAGAAAATTGAGACACTAATGCATTGTTGGTGGGATTGTGAACTGGTCCAACCATTCTGGAAAGCAATTTGGAATCATGCCCAAAAGGATATCAAATTGTAAATACCCTTTGATCCAGCAGTGTTTCTCCTGGGCCTATAGCCCAAAGAGATCATAAAGGAGGGAAAGGGACCCACATGTGCAAAAATGTTTGTAACAGCCCTTTTTGTAGTGGCAAGAAACTGGAAACTGAAAGGATGCCCATCAATTGGAGAATGGCTGAATAAGTTATGGTATATGAATGTCATGGAATATTATTGTTCTGTAAAAAACAATCAGCAAGATGATTTCAGAGAGGCCTGGAAAGACTTGCATGTACTGATGCTAAGTGAAGTGAGTAGAACCAAGAGAACATTATACACAGCAACAACAAGATTATATAATGATCAACTCTAATGGACATGGTTCTTTTCAACAATGAAGTGATTCAGGCCAGTTCCAATGAACTTGTGATGGAGAGAACCAACTGCACCCAGAGAGAGGATGGTGGGGACTGAGTGTGAATCACAACATAGTATTTTCACTTTTTGTTGTTTTTTGCTTGCTTTTTATTTTCTTTCTTATTTTTTTTCCTTTTTGATCTGATTTTTCTTGTGCAGCAAGATAATTGCAGAAATATGTATAAAAGAATTATACATGTTTAACCTATATTGGATTACTTGCCATCTGGGGGAGAAAAAAAATTGGAACACAAGGTTTTGCAAGGGTGAATATTGAAAACTATGCATATATTTTGAAAATAAAAAGCTTTAAAAAATAAATTTCCTTCTGATAACAATGGCCCAAAGTTTGGCAACATGGAATTGGCAGCAGCATATTCTGACCATTCAGTTCTGAATACTTCTCAGGTTTCTGAGTACATTCTATTACCACAAACATTAATCAGCATTTAAAAAGATGAAGTCAAGATGAGTACTTATATAGAGAAGAAATATTTTTGTAGGTGGAAAAAACTTTTAAAAGATAATAAGGAATTAACAAGGTATCCACAAAAGCAGAGTATTGGAGGAGTGAAAAAGATCGTGGGGGCAAAGTATAGAGTGATTTTTAATAGTAAAAAATGGGGGAAATAAGTGGGAAGACCTGACCTGTAGGCATCTTTCCTTCTTTCCCATTTATATTAATCTTTATGAGCATAGCTTGTGTATGAATCAAGGTCAACCTTTATAAAAACAGAATGGACATGTTTTTAGAGATGATTTATAAAGAATAAATCTTCACAATCATACAATTAAGTAAATGGTTAAGAAAATATAAAATCTTGCAATGACTATTTGATTTTAAAAAAATGATCCATTAGAATAAAAAGTAATCTCAAAGCTCCACCTCAAATATGAAATCTTCCATACATAAATTTAAAAAATATCATTCAAAATCTATGACTAATTCAAAGGAGACAAAATAATCTACTTCAATGGGGATTGCTTTAATCCAATAAGATATTGTTTGTAAAGTTTTATTATGATTTTTTGAGCATCAATGCCACATCCCTTATATTCCTATAGTACTTTAAGATATTCCATGTTCTTTATATACATTATCTCATTTCATTCCCATACTACCCTTTAGCATTTTTAAAATGAGGAAATTGAGGTTCAAAGAGATTGAGTGACTTTCTGAAAGTCAACTAGCTGGTAAACTGAGACAAAATGCAAACCTAAATCATTTTAATTCTTCATCCAATACTTTACTGTCCCATGTATCAAAAGACCAAGCATCAAGCAAGAAATATATCAGAGACACATGTTCTCATCTAAAAGGTTTGTAAAGTCATGGAGAATATCCTGCAAAGAATATGAATAGAAGCCAGAGAGTCCCTTCTATTAAAGATATTCTTCAAATTTTTCTAATTAGAGATGATACTGTTCTCATTTCATCAAGCCCTCAAATGCTACAAAGCCTCCTTAATGGAATCCATTGTAATTGAAAAGAAATCAGCACTAATATGTGTGTGTCCAGACTTATGATCTCAACAATATGAGAAGCTACCCAGTTTGGAAACTTCCTCCATAAATGCAGATCAGTAGCTGGTCTTTCAGTTATGCAACTTAAAAGTTACCTGGCTCAGCTCAATATAAGGCTGGGTCACTAAGACACTAAGTGACTTGACCATAGTTATGTAACCAAAATGTGTCAATCATCATTATCATTTTTAATAATAAAAATTGGGGGAAATAAATGGGAAGACCTGACCTGTAGGCATCTTTCCTCCTTTCCCATTTATATTAATCTTTATGAGCGTAGCTTGTGTATAAATCAAGGTCAACCTTTATAAAAACATGGAATTGGCAGCAACATATTCTGACCATTCAGTTCTGAATACTTCTCAGGTTTCTGAGTACATTCTATTACCACAAACATTAACCAGCATTTAAAAAGATGAAGTCAAGATGAGTACTTATATAGAGAAGAAATATTTTTGTAGGTGGAAAAAACTTTTAATAGATAATAAGGAATTAACAAAGTATCCACAAAAAGCTGGAAGTTATTATCCACATTTTACAACGAGAAAACTGAGTCTCAGCAGAGTTAAATAATTTGCCAAAGATCACACTGATATTATCTCATCAGGATTTGAATTCCTTGGTTCTTGACTGCAAGGCTAGTCCATTCTATCAATCTTAGTCTTCTGATTCTGATATGTCTTGTCAGTTTTCTTTTATGGATACCTGAAATGTGTTAAGAATTCTTTTTTTTCCTGTGGGTCTTATTTCTCTAATCCCTCTAATAGCCTTTAACCGTCTTCCAAAATAAGCGTATATCATATAGATTTTGTGCTGATGTATTCCCCCTCAACACCTAGCATGATATACACAGAACTAATATATGTTTGCTGATTCATTTTGTGTTCATCTTTATTACTCTCTCAACCACACTATATTATTAAATTAATAAAATTGTTGAAACAGAAAAAAAGAATTCTTTTTTCTTTTTCTAAGAGAGAGTCCAGTGATTTTTTCATTTTTTTCTCTGAGTTCTTTTATTAATTATTCCATATAAACACTGCAGATGATGACAATGAGTGAGGCCCAGAATTTAATAATAAAAAAAATCTGGTTGTATTTTGAGAAGCTGTATAGCACTTTCAAAATCCCAAACTTCTCACTTCTATTTTTTTTTTTAATATCAACAGTCTGCTGGCGATGATATGGGCCAAAAAATCATGGAACACCATGAGTTCACAATAATCAAAGTTGTAGGGTACCCAAAGGATATTTTGATAGATGCACAGTGAAAAGTAAATTATAAATTCTGACCTGAATATGAGAAAAGGAATTTTTTTAAAGTGTCATTTATGATTTAGTTCAATTTCAATAGACTTGTGGTAAAGCCATCTGCATCCACAAAGAGGACTATTGGGACTGAATGTGGATCACAACATAGTATTTTCACCTTTTTGTTATTTGCTTGCTTTTTGTTTTCTTTCCCATTTTCTTTCCTTTTTGATATGATTTTTCTTGTGCAGCATGATAAATATGGAAATATGTATAGAAGAATTATACATGTTTAATATATAATGGGTTATTTGCATCTAGGGAAGGGGATAGGGGAAAGGGAGGGAAAAATTGAATATAAGATTTTTTCAAGGATGAATGTTGAAAACTATCTTTGTATGTACTTTAAAAATAAACTATTATTTTAAAAAATAAAAGAAAAATATTTAAAAATAAAAATGAATAAAAGTGCTATATATATATACATATATATGCATATACATATATATATACATATATATATATATATATATATATATATATATATATATATGTAACTGGGAAAGTGAACAAGTAACAGAATCAAAACATCCATTTAGTTTCAGTCAGTACCCAAATAAGAATTCTTTATACAAGTTATCCCTAATAAGAACTAATGCACAGGGCTGGTTCAATATCAGGAAAACTATCAGTATAATCAATTATATTAATAACCAAACTACAAAAACCATATGATTATCTCAATAGATGCAGAAAAAGCATTTGATAAAATCCAACACCCTTTCCTATTAAAAACACTAGAGAGTATAGGAATAAATGGAGTTTTCCTTAAAATGATTAGTAGCATCTACTTAAAACCATCAGCAAGCATCATATGTAATGGAGACAAACTAGAACCATTCCCAATAAGATCAGGAGTGAAACAAGGCTGCCCACTGTCACCATTATTATTTAATATTGTATTAGAAATGGTAGCTTTGGCAATAAGAGAAGAAAAAGAGATAAAAAGAATTAGAGTAGGTAATGAAGAAACCAAATTATCACTCTTTGCAGATGACATGATGGTATACTTAGAGAACCCTAGAGACTCAACTAAAAAACTACTAGAAACAATTCACAACTTTAGCAAAGTTGTAGGATTCAAAATAAATCCACATAAATCATCAGCATTCTTATATATTATCAACAAAGTTCAGCAGCAAGAGATACAAAAAGAAATTCCGTCCAAAATAATGGATGATAGCATAAAATATTTGGGAATCTATCTGCCAAGAAAGTGTCAGAAACTATACAAACTAAACTACAAAACACTTTCCACACAAATAAAATCAGACCTAGTCAATTGGAAAAACATTAAGTGTTCATGGGTAGGCTGAGCGAATATAATAAAAATGACAATACTACCCAAACTAATCTATTTATTTAGTGCCATACCAATCAAACTCCCAAGAAATTATTTTACAGACCTAGAAAAACAGTAGCAAAGTTCATTTGGAAGAACAAAGGTCAAGAATTTCAAGGGAATTAATGAAAAAAAAAGACAAATGAAGGTGGCCT
The DNA here is from genome assembly GCA_023553655.1 of Myrmecobius fasciatus. Classification (NCBI taxonomy): domain Eukaryota; kingdom Metazoa; phylum Chordata; class Mammalia; order Dasyuromorphia; family Myrmecobiidae; genus Myrmecobius; species Myrmecobius fasciatus. Next base: position 8,795 of record JAJPUD010002940.1, read on the forward strand.
TGCTGTACCAGATCTAAAACTATATTATAAAGCAGCGGTCATCAAAACCATTTGGTACTGGCTGAGAAATAGAGCAGTCGATCAGTGGCATAGGATAGGATATCAGGACAAGCTAGGTAACAATGTTAGCAATTTGGTGTTTGATAAACCCAAAGACCACAGCTTTTGGGATAAGTACTCACTATTCGGCAAAAACTGCTGGGAAAATTGGAAACTAGTGTGGAAGAAATTAAGGCTGAACCCACACCTAACACCGCACACCAAGATAAGATCTAAATGGGTTCATGATCTAGATATAAAGAGTGATATTATAATCAAATTAGAGGAACATAGGATAGTTTACCTCTCAGACCTGTGGAGATGGAATACATTTATGTCCAAAGAAGATCTAGAACTCTTAATTGAACACCAGATAGATAATTTTGATTATATTAAGTTAAAAAGTTTCTGTACAAACAAAACTAATGCAGACAAGATTAGGAGGGAAACATCAAATTGGGGAATCATCTTTACATTTAAGGGTTCTGATAAAGGTCTCCTCTCTAAGATATCTAGAGAATTGTCTCATATTTATAAGAATTCAAGCCATTCTCCAATTTATAAATGGTCAAAGGATATGAACAGACAATTTTCAGATGATGAAATTAAAACTATTTATAATCATATGAAAAGGTGCTCCAAATCACTATTGATCAGAGAAATGCAAATTAAGACAACTCTGAGATACCACTACACACCTGTCAGATTGGCTAAAATGACAGGAAAAGATAAAGATGAATGTTGGAGCGGATGTGGGAAGCCTGGGACACTGATACATTGTTGGTGGAGCTGTGAACGGATCCAACCATTCTGGAGAGCAATTTGGAGCTATGCTCAAAACATTATCAAACTGTGCATACCCTTTGACCCAGCAGTGTTTCTATTGGGCTTATATCCCAAAGAAATCATAAAGGAAGGAAAGCGCCCACATGTGCAAGAATGTTTGTGGCAGCTCTTTTTGTAGTGGCTAGAAACTGGAAACTGAAGGGATGCCCATCAATTGGAGAGTGGCTGAATAAATTATGGTATATGAATGTTATGGAATATTATTGCTCTGTAAGAAATAACCAGCAGGACGATTTCAGAGAGGCCTGGAGAGACTTGCATGAACTAATGCTCAGTGAAGTGAGCAGAACCAGGAGATCATTATTCATGGCAACAACAATACTATATGAGGATCAGTTCTAATGGACGTGGCTCTCTTCAACAATGAAATGCTTCAAACCAGTTCCAATTGTTCGGTGAAGAGAGCCATATACACCCAGAGAGAGGGATGTGAAATGTGGACCACAACAGAACATTTTCATGTTCTCTATTGAGGTTTGCTTGCATTGTATTTCCTTTATCCGATTATTCTTTCTTGTAGATATGATTTCTCCTGCACAAAAAATGATGCAATAACTATACATATATTTGATTTCTTAAGTATTCTAACATAATTATCATGTAGTGGATATCCTGCCATCTAGGGGAGGGGTGGGGAGTAGGGGGGAAAAATTTGTAACAGAAAGGTTTATAAGGGTTAATGTTTAGGAATTACCCATATATATGTTTTGCAAATAAAAAGTATTAATAATAATAAAAAAAAGAACTAATGCAGCCCTACTGGTGAGAGGAACTGATGTTTCCTGAGAAATCCTGCTTTTAAGCAGTTCTAACTGGATAACACAATGGATAGAGCACCCAGCTTAAAGTCAGGAAGATGAGTTTAAACCAAACCACTTAATTAGCAATGTGATTGATTCAGGACAAGTTACTTCATCCTATTTTTCTCAGTTTCCCCATCTGTAAAATGCTGGGAAAAGAAATGGCAAAATACTCTATCTTTGTCAAGAAAATCTCAAATGGGGTCACAGAGTCAGACTGAAATGATTGAACAAGAACAAAAACTGTTAGTAAGCTTTTCCTTATATTGAGATAAAATCTACCTCTCTGCAACTTTCATGCATTGCTCTTTGGACATTTTTGAACAAGAAGGACAAGGCTTTCCTACATCATAGCCTTATTAAACACTTGAAGATAGCAATCATGTCTCACTCTAGCAACCTATGCTTTGCCCTCTGATTCCAATATGTCTTGACAATTTTCTTTTATGAGTTCATTAAATGTTAAATTTTTTCTTTTCTTTTTTTAAGGAATTCCAGTGATTTTTTTCCTCTGAGTTCTATTTTCCAGTTCTTTCTATTTTCCTCTGAGTTCTATCATCCATGATGATGATGATTATGATGATACAGATCTTATATTCTTTTATTATTCCAATCTTTTTTACCTTGCTTTAATAGTTCCTGGTATTATTTTTTTTTATTTTTTTTCTCCATTTTCTTTCTCCTACTTCTGCTTCTACTAAAATCCTAAACATTTGATTCTCCTTCTGAGTTTTTTTTTCCCCTTCAAAGATATAATTCTTCTCTTATTTGCTGATAATATTCTAGATTCCATTGAATAAGAAAATAGCCTAATTTAGACAATTAATAAGGTCAGTCTAATAGCAGGACAGAAATAAAGCCCATCAAAATCAACACCATGTCTATAAAGAACTGACAAAATCAAAGAGGAAATTACAGAAAGGGAGTTATCATTCAAAATATATAAAATCTCAGGTAGTTAATCTACTAAGATACACCCAAGATTTGTATATTCAAGTACAAACCACTCTTCAAAAAAGTAAAGGATAAATTAAATAATTCAAGAAATATTCAGTGTTCCTGGCTAGGTTATATCAATATTATAAAAATGAGTATACTACTTAAATTTATAAGTTTTATGACTGTGTTATGCCAAACAAAAGGATATTTAATAAAGATGGACAAAATAATAATAAATTTATTTGAAAAAAGTCTTAACATATCAAGATCAACAATCAAAGTAAAAGTACGAATTGATGAGGAATAGTATTCAAATATCAAATTATGCCATAAATCAGTAGTCATCAAAAATATTTAATCTTAAATAAAATGGAAAAGTAGATCAGTGGAACAGAATTCCTATGATCTACTGATAAGGAAGAATCAGGAAGATTTGAACTCAATAAATCAGTCAATAAACTTGAATGTAAATTTTTTCAAAAGAGGTCTTCATTTAACAAGAACTGCTAGAGAGCAGTTTGGCAGAAATTAGGATTAGGCCAGAATCTTGTAATACCATATTCTACAATAAAAATTGGAAAAGAACCTTCTGCATCTTCTGCAAAGAAAGTTAGCTCAATAAAGATAAAATAGTTTAAATATATCTGTATCTATATATTACCATAGACAGAGAAAAAGAGAGACAAAGTAACAGAGACAGAGAATGCAATCACAGATATCATCTTAATTACCCAAAACTGGAAACTAAGAAAGTACTCACCTACTGCAAAGTGACTAAACAAATTGAGGCATAAGAATGTAGTGAAATATTATTTTGTCATAAGAAATGACAAAATGTATAATTTCAGAGGAAATGATGAATCCTATGTCCTGATGCAGTGAAGTGAGTGGAACTAAGAAAACATCATTATAGACAAAAACAACACTGAAAGACTTTAGAAATTTGATAAATGTGATGATAAACCACATGTTCAGAAGGCTGCAGATGACTCATACCACCCACCTTCTGGCAGAAAAAAATTGTATATTTAAAATCCAGAATGAGATATGAATTTTTAGAAGTGGCGAAGGTAAGAATTTCCTTTGTTGAACTATCCAAGTTTGCTGTGAAGGTTTTGTTGTTGTTGTTGTCATTGTTTTTATCATTCCATGTAGAGAGGTGGTAAGAGGAAGAAATAATAATTGCTAATATGAATGAATGAAGTCAGGTTCACATTCAGGACAGAATGAAGCATCAGAGTAAGACTAATGAAATAATGAAAAATTGGATTTAAAAATAAGGATGTGGGAGACAGCTAGGTGATGGAGGGGATAGAGCATCAGCCCCGAAGTCGAGGACCTGAGTTGAAATTTGGGCTCAGACACTTAACACTTCCTGGCTGTGTGACATTGGTCAAGTCACCCCTATTGCCTCAGAAAAAAAAAGATTGTGAAATTATAAAACTACTTTAGACATTTTTTAGCTGTATGGCTCTGGACAAATCACTTGACCCATGTCAGACCCATTTTCCTCTTGTATAGAATGGAGCACCTTCCTCACAAGGATACTAAGAAAACAAAACAGGTAATATATGGAAAGTACTTTGCCAACCTTGAAAAAATGAAATGCTTTTGCATGAACAAAATCAATACAGCTTGGAAAAGAAAAGAATATTGATTGAAAAAAATCTTTGCATATATTTCTGAAATCTAAGGAGCTAACAAAAATACATAAAAAATAGTCATTCCCAATGGATTTGGGGACATATAGACAAAGAATATTAACAGTTCTCAAAAAGAAGAAACGCAAGCTATTTATAACCATATGAAAGATTGCTCCAAAAAAAAAGCAAATCAGCACCTTTAAAGTTTCCTTATACCTCACATTCAGCGAACTGGTTAAGATGATAATAGATAGGGAAGAGCCAATAGAGAGAGTGTATAAAAGACACAAACACTACTAGCCAAAAGTGGAGCCATAAAGTAGATCTACAACTGTGGGAAGCAGTTTGGAATTCTGTTTCTGAAAGTGACTTAAAATGTCTACACCTTTGACCTAGAGATTCTACTCTAGGTATATATTCCAAGAATGCAAAATATAGAAAAGTTTCATATACATCAGAGAATTTATCACTATACTTTTTTGCCATAGCAAAGAAATTAAAACAAAGGGGTCTCTTGATTGGGGAATGGTTCAACACACTTGATACGTGGATATAAATGAAATAGCATATATGAAAAATGCAAAGAAGTTTAAGAACCCTTAAGTGAACTTAATCAAAAGAAAGCAAACAGAATCAGGAAAACAGCATGCACAATAAATACAAAAAAATAAATGGAAAGAACTTTTTGATGAACCATTACACTGCATAATTATAATGATAAAATTTGGCACCAAAGGAGAAAATGCATCTCCCTGCTTGCTATCTTTCTGTGTGCTAAGATGGAAGACTATGAGTTTGGAACCTTGTATACAATGTCAGATTTGGTTGTTAGCTTGGCTGAATTGGCTGGGTTGAATTTATCTCTTTCTTCTTCTTGGGTACAAAAATTGGCTCTGTGAGGAATGGAGGAAGGAATTTATATATGAAAATGAAAGTAATATAAAAAATAAGATATATCAATAAAATTTTTAACAAAGAATCTCCCACTTCAATTTCTTTAGTAGGCCTTCAAATGATATTGAGAGTTTCTTGCAATAATTACTTTCTCTTGTATGAGTTTCTGGCACCTACTGAAAGAGTTTTTCTTGTCTTTTGAAGAGTTCCACAGGTATTCAATTGTCTCCAGAATATTTCTTTTATATACTAGGAGTTTCTTCTTTGTACATTTCCTTAATTTCTCCATAATTTTACCTGGAAGGGCTTCTTTCCCTTTCTCTTATGGTTATTCATTTACTTCAATGGATTCCCCATCATTTGAAGGAATGAGTAGGAGCTGGACTTCAATTCTACCTCTCCTTCAGTCATCTAATTTTATTTTCATCAGAAAATTTGATGTGTGCCATCTATCCTACCATACAAGCACGTGATAAAATGTCAAACACCATAAGGCTGAACAAAGTTTCCTAGACTGCTCTTCAAATAACATTCCTCCAATTTGACTTGTGTACAAACTCATAAATATTTTGGGGTATAGTTAATCAATCAGTTTCAAATCCACTTCAGTGTACTGTCTCCTAACTCAAAATCATCTATCCTGTCTATAAGGATAAATTGGGATGCAAAATACGTTGCTGAAAAGTTGGAGATCTACGGTTAGCCCGATCATGTTTGACATTTTTTCAATGATTTCAGCAAAGGCACAAATGGTATGCTTATCAAATTTTCTGAGGAAGAAGCTTCATAGCTCAAGGAGAAGTTAAATCTAAGTCCCAATCTCAATCACTGCCATCTTACATGCACATGAAGTCAGGCCCTTCAAACTTGATGAATGTCTCAAGGCCATGTAAGTCACACACCCTGCCCTGCTGGCCAGACAAATTTCCCTGGGGATTAAAGGGGCTGATTTTATAGGAAATGAATCAAATTCTTAATGATGTTTCTTCTATGCCATGGCTTAATAAACTTCCTTTTTTAAACTGCTGAATGAGCTATATGAGTCTCATTTTGTTCCTGTATCAGGCATGAGCCCCTACTCCAGCCTGTTCAAACATTTCTCATAACAAGCACTTTAAAGACAGAAACCTTGAAATGAGCTAGGGGTTGGTTCCAAGAAGCAGAAGTGAGGGGAGAGAGCATTCAAGGAATGAGAAACAGTCTACACAAATGCACAGAGGCAGGAGATGAGTGATGTGCACTGCAAAAAGCAAGTTAATCAGATTTGGGGGTGGGGAGCAAGTTTTATACATATATATATATATATATATATACATATGTATATGTATATATATATATTAAACAAAGATAATATACCCACATAACTCACTACATACAGTAGATTTTAGTACTATGATATCTTTTTTAAAAAATTAAGAATTCAACAAACTTTTTAAGCATTGCTTGCATATTTGGTAGAAAACAATCCTTTTTCTGATACAATATTATTAATGACTCAAGTTGAATAATGTATTTAAAAACTCAAATTTTTTTTTTCACTAGAAACCATGGTGATTGCCAAGGAAGTAAAATATCACATACTGGTGTAAGAATAATTAGGGCTTTTCTGAAAAGACAGCATCACAGATTACTGCTTTAAACAGCTGTTTCTCGTGTTTAGTTCAGCAACTCTCCTTTTCACTTAAGGCTTCTTCCAAGCAGAAAACTTAAATTCAGAATACAGCACTGACCTCCTGAATTCTCAAATTCCTTATTCCAAGGTCACTATGAAATAACAAACTCTCCCTCACAGCAAAGATTCCCTATGGCTATATAGGATAGCAGGCTGTAAGATTTAGCAATTAAGAGATCATTAGAACCTAGGGGAAGAGGATAATAAGAGGAAAAAAAGGAGAGAAAGTATATGAAGGGATGTACAAGCCATTCCACTCCTACACACACACACATACACACACTCCTCAGGTCCTGGCTGTGCCATTTATTCCCTGTCTAATTCTAGAGAAGTCATTTGAGCTTTCCCAGTCCCTGCTTCTTCAACTGTAAACTGAAGACATTGAACTACATGATACGCAAAGTACCTGCCAGCCCTAATATTCTATGCTTACATAACCCTTATGTCATAGACTATGGTATTCTGTTCCAGCCATGTGGGGACAATAAAACCATGAACTGAGAGGTGGAAGAGGTCTTAAGGAATATTTGTTTTGACCTTCCTTTTATACATGAGGAAACTGAAGCCTTGAGAAACTCAATGACTGCTCAAGATCATATAGATATTAAGTAGAACAAGCACAATTTGATTTCAGATTTTTAAACTCCAAATCCAGAAATCTCTTTCTGCTGCCTCATGATGCCTTAAAAGCTCACTCTGGACATGAAGGGCCAGGCACACTTTGATGCTCACTCACTCCTTTGGCTCATTCCTCCACTCCAGTAGAACCTGGAAATGTCAGTATCTGTAATTCCCTAAGGGCAGCTACCAACTTTGATTGTAAACAGGTAGACTTACAAGGATCAAAATATAAACAAACTAGTAAATATTATTTACACACTTTTTAGAAAGAAATAATATCCGATACTTAGAGGGTGAAAAGATTCCCTACTTTCAATAGGCAGTCCACTCCCAGGGTCCTGTATAATCTTTTTGTTTTATAAAGCTACCATGCATGAAAGTCTAGCAAAGCTGAGAAGTCAGTATTTATCTCTCAGATGGCTATCATCACCTTTCCCAGGGGACAAAATACCTTATAGTTGGCCAGTAGGATATAGTTTCATCCAAATAGTTTTACAATTCTCATAGCTTTGGTCTAGAGAAACTTTTGAAATCTGCTTTTGTATAATCATTCCATTTGTAATGCCCATCCTAAAACTGCTTTCCTAAAGATCTCTAAAAATATTAATAAAAATTTAAAGATTAAATAAACTTAATAAAATTAAAGATCAAAAAAAGGAAGGGGGATGTAGAGACAATATCTTCTCCAAAAGTGGAAATCAGTAATTTTAATTGTATTTATTACCAGTATGGCTCCATAAAGAATTCATAACTTCTATGGAATATTATTGTTCTGTAAGAAATGACCAGCAGGACGATTTCAGAGAGGCCTGGAGAGACTTGCATGAACTGATGCTGAGTGAAACGAGCAGAACCAGGAGATCATCATACACAGCAACAACAGTATTACATGATGATCAATTCTGATGGACATGGCTCTCTGCAACAAAGAATTGTCTCAAACCAGTTCCAATTGTTCACTGAAGAAAATCATATACACCCAGAGAGAGGGATATGAAATATGGACCACAACGTAACATTTTCATGATCTCTATTGATATTTGCTTGCATTATGTTGCCTTTCTCTCATTTTCTTTTTTTTCTTGTAGATAGGATTTTTCTTGCATAACTTCTCAAGCATTTCAACATTATTAACATGTAGTGGACTTCCTGCCATCTAGGGGAGGGGAGGGGACTGGGGGTAAAATTTGTAATGGAAAGCTTTGTAAAGATCAATGCTGGGGAACTACCCATACATATGTTATACAAATAAAAAGCTTTAATAAAAAAAGAATTCATAACTTCCCTATGTATAGGGATCTTCAGAACTTATTTCCAAGAATACCAAGGGTCTGTTGTATTTTTCTCTTTGAGGATAAGGGTTTCTTTTTTACTTTCTTTGAGTCTGTTTATGTCTTCCTGCCTCATATCACATTTATTGGTGGCCTGATGAGGGTAAAGGAGGAGACTGAGGTTGGGGAAGAGGCATTGTTTATTACTCAGTAGAAGGGAATATAAAAACAAAAATCATATGGGATAGTAGATCAGAGTCCAGGGATCAAAGCCAAGGGCAAAGAAATATTGGGGAAAAAACAGTCCAAAGAAGATTGTTTCACAAGTGACACAGCTGGTGAGAAGGTGACTCTGCCTTCAAGCAAATAGTCTGACCAGGAGGTCCTCTTTCAAGTGCACACATGCTGCTGAATAAGGGACCTGGATAACAGATGTGATTATGTGTCTCCAAAGAAAAGATTTGAACAATCATGAGTATGTATAGATTGCTCGGCATTGGGTCAAAATGAATGAGAGAAATCATTCAATGAAGATATATTAAATATCTACTGGGTAGAAGGTACTATATCCTGGGGATACAAAAATAAGGTGGTACTAAGACTGCTTCCAGGGATCTACTAATGAAATGGGAGGTGGACAGGATGGGAGATAGGTAATCAAAGGATTGGAATAAGCATTTGTTAAATGCCATGTGCAAGGGATTTGATAAGCACTTTACAAATATTGTCTTATTTAACACAACAATTCTAGGAGTTAGATGCTATTATTACACCCATTTTACAGTTGAGGAAACTGAGGCAGATAACGTTCAAATGACTTACTTGGTTTCTGAGGTCAAATGAGATGATCAGGTCTTCCTGACTTCAAATCCAATATTCTAATTATTGTACTACCTACCTGTCCATAAACAACTGTAATAGAACAGGTAAGAGTCAGGGGATGAGCAAAGCAAGGAAGAATTTTTTTTTTTTTTTTTTTTGCTGAGGCAATTGGGATTAAGTGACTTGCCCAGGGTCACATAGTCAGGAAGTGTTAAGTGTCTGAGATCATATTTGAATTCAGGTCCTCCTGACTTCAGGGCTGGTGCTCTACCTACTATATCAACTAGCTTCCTCAGAACCTTAAAGTCTTATGAGAAATGTGAGGATGAAGCAAGGCTGACTTTTCACACTGCCTTTCTAATACTACAATTTCTGAACAAGACTCCATTATGTGGCCAGTGATCATCCATTGATCTTCAAACTAAGGAAAGCATCTTTTCTATTTGATTCCTGGTTCTAGATGAGTACAATTGTTGCCCACAGTTTATCATCCAAAGTCAGCCTCTGGATTTATCAGAATGATGACCCAACACACTTCTATGTCTTGACATCTAAGTAAAGCACTCCTGATGCTGTCATTAATCATGTTGATTTATGTTTTGAAAGGAAACCAACGATGAATATCCTTATGATTTCTGTCTGCTTTTGCTCCTTCTCTCTAAAAAACTGGCAAAAGCACTGCACTGAAGTCAGATTCAACATCTGCTTGAAAAACAAAACAGAATGCTGATGACAGCTGCTGTAAGTGCTTCACATCTGTCAGACTCCTAAATCAACAACAATTTGCATTTAAACACTGCATACGGTCAGGCAATGAGCAGAGAGGAACTTCTTTTAGCTTTTCCCTGGTTTCAGGGCTTTAAATATGAAGCATTTAGGTAACTCCCAAGAAAAAAAAATATACCTTAAGTGATAAAGCAATAACTGATCATTAGAGAAAGGCAACAGCCCCCATCCCAGCCCAAACTCATTCAATTCTTATTTTTCTATGTGAAAAATAAGCCTGGAGAGACACAGACATGAATGGCACCATGATTTTCTCAGAGTCACAAATAAAATGTATTTTTAAAATTATAATGAATGTGGTGATAGGGAAGTAAAAGGTACATATTCTCAAGTTTCCCATTCCATCTCAATCTTTACTTACAACACCCATGGACACATCTTGGCAAGAAGCAAAAGCCATAAAAAGATAGCAGAAAGAAGAAAGACAATTACAGAGAGAACAAGACTAAAGACATAATGCCCATGAAGGAAAGCTATTTGGAGGATTGTCATTTTACATCCATTCATTCATTCCACAAAGATTTACTAATCACCCACTATGTATAAACCTTTTTCCTGGTAGTGTAGGGAATCTAGAGATAAATGAAATATAGCACTTGTCCTCGACCAGCTTACATGTAGTATTGTCCTTTTTGCCTTTATTAGAAAATCCCAACTAAGGTAATTTTGATCCCTGGTAATGGCATCTCATTCCTCCTGGGGACAGGATCTCATTTCTCCTGAGTATACTGTTCTAATTTCCCCTGAATTCTCCAAAGAGATCAGATTCAGTGGGATTTCCTAAATTATTTATTTCTAAGAATCAAGGAAATAAAGAAAATCTACCAATTTACATAAATAATCCATGTTTACCTCCTATAATACTTGTCCTCTTTTCCTGCAGCTAAGCCAGTTTGTAGGGCTGGTTTTCAATTCTTAAATAAGATTTGCTCTTACCATATAGAGAATGATACCCTCAGTAGTTCCTGGATGTTCTCATCTGATCTGCATCTTGCAAAGAACAGCTCATTTTCACCTTCCTTTCAGTCTCCTGACACTACCCATCCTCTATGGGTCAAGCTGAAGGAAACAATTATTCCCAGATCCTATTCCCTTGATGTTAACAAGAAACCTCAGAGACACAGAACATGTTTTATAGGACCTTCTGTATCTGCTAGCATACCCCAAGAGGGCATTCCCATTATTCTATATCCCCCCCATCTCAGGCCCACCCACAATGCATAAGTCATACAATATGAGCACCTATGTATAGAAACAATGCCTATGAAGGTAAATTCTACTAGCAAGTGCTCTACTTCTTTAATAGTTACATCAGAGGACCAGCTCTGTCCCAATGTCACTCCATCACCTCCTCAATCAATCAGGAGTAAATTGAACAATGACAAGATGAGATTTCTTCTTCCAACAACAAAGGCTATTATCACTAAGCTAATAAGCTGGACCTCTATGGATGCTCTATGGAGCAAAAAGAGGGAGAAACTATATTCCAAAATCCAGGAAAACATTTAAATATAGAGCAATAGCATCTAAGGTGTGTGATATTATCCCATAAAAAGAAAGATCACAGAGTTGGAAAAAACCTTAGAGGCCACCTAGTCATTCAACATAGCCACCAAGTCATTATCCATCCTTTGCTTAAAGTTGAAGGAGACCCCACTGACTGGAATAGTCTATTCAACTCTAATAGTTCAGCCATTTTTTTCTTCTAACAAACTTAATTTGGTCTCTTTGAAGCTTTCCCCCTACTGAGCCTAGGTTTGATTTGGTGCGAGGTGGGAGGAGCCAAACAAATCTAATCCTTCTTCCCACATGAGAATTCTTAAAGTACTTGAACACATCCAACATATTCTTTCTAATCTTCCTGCTGAACAGGCTAAACATTGTCCCCACTGATCTGCATCTGGCATGATCTTGAGTCTCTTAGTTGCTTTCTTTTGAATAACTTCAGTCTATCAATAGTCCTTCCAAAATATAGCACACAAAATTTTATATAATATTCCATTTGGGATATGATCCTGGCAGAGTATTGTAACTTTTTCTAACTTGTCCTACAGATCACACCTCAAATATCTCATTAACAATCTGGGTTAATAATTCACACTGCTGACTCATACTAAGTCTACTAAAATACCCATTTAAAAATAATATAGGATGGCTGTCTACCTACATCTCTCCTAGTACTTTCTGAAAAACAGGATCTTCATGGTCATTTATTTAGATGACAAATTGGTCTTTTCGACTTCTTGATATCATTTAATGATTCTTCTTTATAAACTAGCTCTATATCCAGCCATAAAAAGGAATTTTTGACAAGGAAACACTGGATTCTTCCTAGAGTTTTATCATTTCCTGCAAAGATCTGCAAATAGATCTCCACAATCAATCAATTAATCAATATGCATTTATTGAACACTTACTCCATTTCAGGCATTGTACTAAATATTCTAACAAGAATAAGACAATTTCTTTGAAGAAAGCTGGAAACCCCAAGAGACAGAGGTGAGGAAGGAGATTGTCCCAGTATGGAGGACAATAAGTTCAAAGGCATGGAAGCAAGAGATGGAATGCAGTGTCTAAAGAAAGGCCAAGTGACTAAGCTGTAGATTACAGCAAGAGGTCATGGTAACCACCTGGGAAAAACCAATCAGCATGGAACACACACATACTGAAGCTGAACCAAATTTTCCAAATTGTGCATCCCATCATGGTTCTCATAAACAGTAGTCCATTTTTTCATTTCGTGAAGTGGGAATCATTTAGTCAGTTCAAGATGCTGTCTACATCTGGATTCATAATAGTTCACAGGAAGACAACATGCCTATTTTAAAAAGCCCAATGTGTGGGGAACAAAGGTCAGTGACAAATAAATGGAGCGCTCATTTCTATAGAATCTCAGAAATGAGAAAAGATCTCTGTGATATGGCAGCTGGGAATAAAGAGAAGAAAGTTCTATGTAGAAAGTGGAACAAAAAATGCCCTCTTTATCCCCTTTGCATCTCATAATAAACTAGTATTAATTGAATGCCTACAGGGTGCAGGTCACTGAAGCAAACATAGGGAATAAAAAAAAGATGTCTCATTATGGCAGGCCCAATCATAACAGAAAAGAAGAAAATAATATCCTGTTATGTGTTCTTCAAAAGCCATTTCAAATCCTATTCTCTCCACAAAACTTTCCCAGTTCATTTTGGCCTACTTAAGCTCTCTCCACTGATCTACCCACTATCTCTAATTTTTATCTGACAATCAATCAAGTATTGCCTTGAAGTCTTTTATGATTTTTACTATTGCTTAATTCCTTATTGTCTTTTCCTCCTCATGTATGTCTCTCCTATTTTTTTCAACTAAAATATAAACCCTTCAAGGAAGGGACTGTGTCTTAACACTTAGCTCCTATAGTACTATATATGTCTTTATAAGCTCAATAAATGTCTTATGATAGTTTATTTGTATTTTGAGATGGTGCCAGTGTCAAGTACTAGAATAATTTATTTGCAAATAATACCCTTTCTTCAGAGTGCTTTGCCATTAAAAATTTGAACAAAGTTGATTTGTAGTAGTGCCTACTAAAAGTCAAAAGGCTGGTAAATCCCAGATAGCAGAAAAAAGGCAGAGATGCATCTGAACTCTCCCCCAAATCCCTCTACAAACTTTAAATCATGCCTCAAAAAAATCCTTGAGTAGCAGAACCCACAAAAGATTCAAAACAATAGGTAAGCAGGAAAGGTACACTGAACTGGGGTGAGAGTAAACTGCAGTCCAACATAAACTGTCACCCTACAAACCAGCAACAGACCTTGAGGGCAACCGAATCAATGGCTGCAGTGGTAGTTTCCAGCTATCTCAGTTCATGGACAGTAAGGAAATCAGACAAGTAGTCAGAAAGAGATTACAAGAGTCCCTTTGCTGATACTAGGAAGAAGACCTTGTTTTGCATTGTCTATACTTGGATCTGAATTACAATCCTGGATCTTAGTTCCAAAGTGAGAAGGAGCACTAGCATAGAACACACTGACACTAAGGGAGCTGGGACTGTGATCACAGTTCCAAGGCAAGAAAGAGTACATATGGTCTCTCACAGACCAGAGCCCAGTCCAGAAGAGTAGTAGACATCTCTTCTTAGATCACTTTGGAAGAATCAAAAACTGTTCAGAATTCTCTATAAAACAAACAAACAAACAAAAACCTTAACTTTGAGATAATGACCCCTTCACTTTGGAAACAGACCCCCACTTTAATACAGACTTAAAAATCAAGAAATAGGCTGGAAAAATTAACAACAGCAAAAAAAGAGTCTGATTATAGAAAGTTACTATGATGACAAGGGAAATAAAAACACAAACACAGAAAACAATAAAATTAAAACTATTAAATTCTAAGCCCCAGAGATAGGTCATAAAAGAGCTTAAAAAGGATTTTCAAAATCAAGTAAGAGTAGAGGAACAAATAAGAAGAAAATTGATACAAGAAAAACATTTTAAAAATTGATAAAGGAGGAATAAAAAAATAAAGAAGAAAACAGTACCTTAAACAACAGAATAGATCAAATAGTAAAAGGGGCACAAAATCTAATGGAAAAAAAAAGAATGCCTTGAAAAGCAGAATTGGTCAAATGGAAAAAGAGATATAAAAATTCACTGAAGAAAAGAACTCCTTAAAAAAAAGAGTTAGTCAAATAGAAAAGGAGATACAAAAGCTTACTGAAGAAAATAATTCCTTGAAAATTAGAATTGAGAAAATAGAAGCTAATGATTTATGAGGCAACAAAAAAAAAATAAAAGAATGAAAAAATAGCAGAAAATGTATAATGTCTCATTGGAAAAACAACTCATTTGGAAAATAAATCCAGGAAAGATAAATAAAAAATAATTGGACAACCTGAAAGTCATGATCTTAAAAAGAACCTAGACATCATCTTTCAAGAAATTATCAAGAAATTCTGCTCTGGCAGTCTATAACCAAAGGGTAAAATAAAAATTGAAAGACTGATCACCTCCTGAAAGAAAGCCTCAAAAGAAAACTCTCAGGAATATTATAGTAAAATTTCAATAATGAATAATACATAATACTGAGCAAATAATACATACTCAGTTGGGTATAGAAATCTATTTTTCTATACAGGAAAGTAGGAGGGGAAAGGGATTAGAGAAATGAAGGGTTGATAAAAGGGAAGGCATACTGGGAGAGGTAAAAAATCAGAAACAAATTAATTTTGAGAATGATCAGGGTGAAAGGACAGAGGAAGATAGATAGGGGAAAACAAGATAAAGAGAAATATGTAATTATCATAACTGTGAAAAAATTTACAAGTTTTTCTGATATAGACCTCATTTCTCAAATATATAGAGAACTGAGTTTATAGAAATGAGTCATTCCTCAATTCCTTAATAAATTGTCAAAGAATATGGGTAGAAAGTTTTGAGACAAAATAATCAAAGAATCTATAGTCCTATAAAAAATGTTCTAAATCACTATTGAGTAGAGAAATGCAAATTAAAATAACTCTGAGCTTCCATCCCAAACTTATCAGATTAGCTGATATAACAGAAAAGAAAAATGTACAAATATTGGAGAAGATAGGAATAAACTAAAACACAAATGCTCTGTTGGTGAAATGGTATATTGATTCAACCATTCTGGAGATCAATTTAGAACTATACCCAATAATGGTATTTTAAAAAGTAATACCATTATTAGGTCTGTATCCCAGAGAATAAAAAAAATAGTGGGAGGGAGAACATATATGTACAAAAATATTTATAGCAACTCTTTTAGTGGTGGCAATGAGTTGTAAAACAATGGACTATCTATCAGTTGTGAATTGGCTAAACAAAATTTTGCATGAGTGTGATAGAACACTATTGTTCTTTAAGAAATAATTAGCAGGATGCTTTCAGAAAAACATGGAAAGACGTGCATGAATTGATACGAAGTGAAATGAATAGAACCAGGAGAACACTGTACAGCAATATTGTATGATGATCAAATGTGAATGACTTAGCTATTCTCAGCATTACAATGATCCAAAACTGTTCTGAAGGATTGATGATGAAAAATGCTATTCATCACCAGAGAAAAAACTGTTTGAGTTTAAATACAGATTGAAGCATATTTTTCTTTATTTTTTTGAGGTTTTTGGTCTGCATTTTCTTTCACATGACCAACATGTAAATATGCTCTGCATGACTACATGTGTATATCAGATTGCTTTTCTTCTATTGAGAGAGGAAAGGGGACAGGAAGGAAGGGAGAGAATTGAGAACTCGAAACATTTTTAAATGTTAAAATTTTTTTTAAAATATAATTCGTGAAAGTAGAAATATTAAGTTAAAAAGAAAGTCAGAAAGTTGAACTGTTTCTCTACCCACTTATATTTTGCTAACCTGTAAACTATCTTTAAATATATGTATATATTTATATCTTTGCACACACACACACATTAGTATATTCATAGTGGTTTTGTAAAAAAAACGGAAAGGTGGAATTTATTGTTTAGGTTGAAATACTATGTTTTCAAACACATTCTTCTCATTAACTTTTTTTTTGCATGTGGTCCTTTTGAACCAAAAGCATAATCAATATGTGCTATTAATCAATGTGGTGAGTGACAATTTCTGTTTTGCAGATATACACTTACACCCACTTTTGAACACTGCATGTTCCATTACTTCAAACCATATGAAACTCATTTTGTAAACATGACAGTACAGTCAACTTAAATCTAATATGAGACTGGTCCTTAGAGATATCATTGACAAAAGGAGTACGCATCTATCTTTTTTCTCCTCCTAATCAAGTGTTAATCTGAGTGATATAACCACATCATGGGAGTTCAACAATCAAAGTTCAGGTATACTTAGTTCAAGTCCTTGACAGCTTCTTCTTAAATTTAAAAATGACAAATCCCCAAATCAGAAGATTTATCATGAAAAAATACTAAAAATATCTCCATTATAAAACAAGAAATACAAGTGAACTTGATAAAGATTTTTCAGATAATAAGCAAATGCTTTTCAAAATTTCATTAGTTGGTTGATTAGTCATAATTTAGAATTTTAAAAAAGACTTGCAAATGCTTCATTTGTTAAAGGAATCACATTAACTATTTGTAATACTCTTTATCATGAGCTCTAATCAAATGTCTTATGTTTACTTTAAAATTCAAAGAGTAAATTAAATATTCAGAAAATTGACATACCCAAAATTGATATTCAGTCACAATGTATCTCACTAATTTTTGGAGATGAAGAGTACTTTTAGCTCTCCGTTTACATAACAAACATTTTCATATTATTTCTTTAATATGAAAAATTTACAAGACCTTGAAAAAAGTGAAATGACTAAAGTCGATTGTATACACAGGGGATTTCATAAAGTATTTTTTCCTCTTACAAAAGATCTTATTGTCCTAAGTTTAAAGTAAAAGTATACATAAACAAGCTTTATTATGGCTGTTCATTTTATTGACAATGGCTGTCTGCATGAATCACTTTACTAGAAAATATTGCAACCTTCAAAATATATGGAGCAACAAACATAGTCAGCACTAATGCTTCACATTAGTAATAAATAAATCAGGTTCTAAGTTTTGCTTTTTTGTCCTTGGCCAAAGAAATGTAAAATGCCACTAGCATCTTAACTACATGTTATGTATTTGTGTAAAAACTGATGACTATATAATTACTGTGCAGGAGTATAACTCCCACTAGATATGCTTTCATCCTTCTGCATGTAATCCCTTGGCTACAAAATGATGAAGTTTGAATGAATGCTAAGGACATTTTAGAAAAGTTATTAAATAGAAGGCCTGTGAAAACTTAGAAAAGAATACAATGATTATTCTAAACCAAAATGCATTAACTAACAACATGTCGTAAGTACCAAAGTAACTTGATTTATCTTTTTTGGTAGCACAAATGGGATAGTGGGTTAAGAGTATATTGTAAACATCTGTATAGATAAACAAAATATATGACAGTCTCTTGCAATAGCCCAGAGAACAAAACGGAGAATCATAGATTGTAAGAAAGCAAAATTCAAATCAATTAGTTTGAATAGCCTTTATTATTTGTTTAATTCTTATATTGCTAGTTTTTCCTGATAGAGTAAGAAGGGACATCACAGAAAACAAATCCAAATTGTATCTGAACAAGAACATTTTCTATAGTTTGGATGTTTTCATCCAGGCTTTGCCTAAGAAGAAATCCCCTTAGACAGCAAGAATTTTCAATGAATCTTATCAGCACCATTTTGTAGCATAAGTTGTAACTGGTATCTTAAGTGTAGCAATAAAATAGAATGGTGGAATGATAACTCAAAGTGGAAGATTAGCAGTAAAGGTAAACAAAGATAATACATTCAATGGTTAAAAGTACACCCTAGATCACTGAGTCAAGACTGAAAGAAAAAAAGTTAACCAAGAATAGAGGTGATGAACTGAGAAAATGAGAAGCATTAAGGTCTAGGAGGTGAGTTATATGGATCTGCAGCAAGGCAACTGTACAGCCACAATCAAAGAATTTGATCATGTCTTAAAGGAAGGAAAGGGACCCACATGTGCAAGAATGTTTGTGGCAGCCCTTTCTGTAGTGGCTAGAAACTGGAAACTGAATGGATGCCCATCAATTGGAGAATGGCTGAATAAATTATGGTATATGAATGTTATGGAACATTATTGTTCTGTAAGAAATGACCAGCAGGATGATTTCAGAGAGGCCTGGAGAGACTTGCATGTACTGATGCTGAGTGAAATGAGCAGAACCAGGAGATCATTATACATGGCAACAACAATACTATATGACGATCAGTTCTGATGGACATGGCTCTCTGCAACAATGACTTCCACTTGTTCACTTCCACTTCCAATTGTTCACTGAAGAAAGTCACATACACCCAGAGAGAGGGATATGAAATGTGGACCACAGCATAGCATTTTCATGCTCTCTATTGATGTTTGCTTGCATTGTGTTTCCTTTCTCTGATTTTTCTTTCTTGTAGATACGATTTTTCTTGCACAACAATGATAAGTGTGGAAATATATATACATATATTTGATTTTTCAAGTATTTTAACATAATTAACATGTAGTGGATATCCTGCCATCTAGGGGAGGGGTGGGGAGTAGGGGGGGAAATATTTGTAACAGAAAGCTTTGTAAGGGTTAATGTTGAAGAATTACCCATACATATGTTTTGCAAATAAAAAGTTTTAATAAAGGAAAAAAATAAAAGAATTTGATCATGAATTTGATGTCAACCCAGAGTAAAGTTTTACTTTCCTTTATTGTATTCTATTTGACATTTTCACCTCACAGGTAGTTTCCGAAAAACCTGGGGAAATTTATGTGAACTGATACAAAGTGAAGAGAGCAAAACCGGGAAAAGAACATTTTACATAATAGCAGCATTGTAATGATGATTAACTGTGAAAGATTTAACTCTTCTATTGAATACAATGGTCCCAAAGTATTCCAAAGGACTTATGATGAAAAAATGCTATCCCCCTCCAAGTGGAAGAACTGATGAACCCTGAATGTTGATTAAAGCTATTATTTTTTTTTAAACTTTATTTTCTTGATTTTTTTTTCAATATAGCTAATATGGAAGTATGCTCTATATGACTTCACATGTATATTTGATAACTTATTATTTGCTTTCTCAATAGGTGGGAAAAGGGCTAAAGAGACCTCAGATTTCTTTTAAAAAACCAATGTGAAGACAAATATTTTTTTGGAAAAAACTAACTTCAGTAATTTTAGAAACCATTGAAAATTTGATTCCAAAATTGATAAAGTGAGGAATTAAAAATAACATCAATATGCTGAAATCATTTAGCTGAAAACAAGAAAAGAAAATTTAAAGTGAGGCTATGACAAAAAAGAAGATGCAATACAATCTAATACATTAATGTAAAGAAAAACTTTCAAATAATCTGAGATGACCAACAATGGAATGGACAACAGAAGATCAAAAATTTACACTTAAAAGAAACCTTACAAGCCATCTATTTCAGGTTCCTCCTTTTTTAGGGCCCAGAAAAGCTAAATGAATTGCCCAAAGTAGTCTAGGATCTAAAAAGGCATAAAAAGCCATAGTAAAAATCCATTAGGACTAGAACCCAAGTCCTCTGACTCGAAAGCCAATGCTTTCCTCCCCATGGCACCACACTGCTCCTGATGATGAGCTTCTTGTGACTTTTTCAACTAAGGCCTGATGATCACATTACAAGAATATACTATAGAAAAGATTTCCTGATTCCAATTCTGATATGTAAGAAAATCAATTTGCTGGCCCTTCTAGAAACTAAAAATAAATTGTCCCAATTTAAACACCAGATGTTGCAAACTCAACCAACATGAGTATGCTTACTCTTATGATTAAGAAATTCTCAGCTATTTGGTGACAGAAAACTAATCATTCTAACTTTTTTTCTGCTTACTGGGTCATTTTTATCTTTGCACACAGAAGAGTTTAGAACAGTACCTTGTTCATAGTAAGTGTTCATGGTGGTACACGTGAAAGTAATATTAGATCTAAAGTAAAAGGGTTCAAATCCAGGCTCTGTTAAGTTATTAATTGTGTGACCGTACCAAATCATTTCCCTTTCTGAGCATGTATTCCTTCCTTTATAAAATAATAGGAAAAGACTAGATGAACTTTAAGATCTCTCAGCTCTAAATCCTAGAATCCGATAATTCCATAAATTGCTATCCCTTTCCCCATTTACAACTGTTGCCCCCCATTTAATTTTTTTTGCTTTTTTTTGTTTGTTTTCCCAGCACTTAGCATAGTTAATAAATCTTGTTGATTTGACTTGACCTTCACTGCCTAATATGGGTGAAGAACATAGGATTTATAAACAAAGTAGCTGGATTTCCTTGTATCCGGTCCACCTACCAACTACATGTGTGACCTTGGAAAAGTAATTCAATCACTCATACCTCAGAGTTTTCTTATCTGTAAAAAATCTGGTTTGGGATTGTATGACAACCGATATTCCTCAAATTCTAAATCTATGATGTACATGCTCCACACTTTCCTACATCCACTTCTTTTCCACATTCTTTTCCCTATTACTGAAATGAATTCCTATACCCCTTTCCTTGTTAAAACACTACTCATTTTTAAAGCTCCTCAAGAAAGTTGTATTCCCCATGCCTCAAGGCTACCAGGAGACAATTATCTTTTTTGTCTCTAAAGTTTCCACTCAAAGTTTCCACCCTTCCCCTAGCTCTGACTTGACAAGATACTTCATATTTGATATTCATTTATCATGTAACATAATTATTTTTGTATGTGTCTATCCCACTACTAAATTTTTATCTCAAGGAGGGCAGGAAATTTTTTTTCATAAAGGACCAAAGAGGTTATGTAAAGCAATTAGCAGTTAAATAGTGGGTATTTTTAAAATACTCACTGAATATAATTAAATGGAAAAACTGATATCTATATAATGTACAAGTCACCAACTGGAAAATATTACCTAACTTCAGCTACAATTATTCATGAGCACAGCTCTATGGCCCACCTTCTTAAACTGTGAGTCACAATCCCATCTTGGGTCTCATAGCAATATAGGGGTCATGAAATTATTATAAGTACTTGATTTCTACATCTATTTTATATACCTATATAACTGGGGTCACATAATTTCTTAGAGGAAAAGTGATAATGAGCAGAAAAGTTTAAGATACCCAGTTCTGTAGTACTGTGCACTAGCTATGTTGGAGGGGAAAAAAAGAGAATCTCTTTTAAATATTGAGACTTAACTTTTTGTATTTTAGATAAGGTTGGCTTACTTGTTTTAACATGTCTTGAGTGGTTCCCTTGGTATTGCTTCTCTTTCATTGCAAGTCTTTGAGTAGACACTAGATAATACTTGTGAAAGCTATTGGGGAAAAAAAAAACACTCATTCCTATTCAGATGACCTGAAATCTCTTTGGATTCAAGAAATATATGAAAAGCATAGACCTTGGGGCAGCTAGGTGGCGCAGTGGATAGAGCACCAGCCCTGAAGTCAGGAAGACCTGAATTCAAATCTGGTCTCAGTCACTTAATATTCCCTAGCTGTGTGACCCTGGGCAAGTCACTTAACCCCAATTGCCTCAACAAAAAGCAAAAAAAAAAAAAAAGCATAGACCTTTAGCTGCTAGGTGGTAAAAATCTACTAGGAATACTCATTCTAAATTAAGAAAAAAGTAGCAATATTTGCTGGGAATAACATTGACCTGGGAGACAAGAGACCCAGGTTCTTAGGCTGGATTTGTGATTAACTAAGAGTATGACTTTTAACAAGTTACACTGGAATATAACTTGAGACTTCAGTTTATTTGTCTAGAAATTAAAGGATTGGACAATAAGGTTTCACAAAGAACAAATCACATCAAACAAATCCCATACAGGATTACTAGTAACTGATCCATCAAGGGGATAGAATGTCAACAATGTATATGACACTCTACCATGTGAGATTCCCATGTGATACTCATCCTTGTGAGATTTTGATGGAGAAAAGAAGAGGGGATAATATCTAAGTTAAGTAGTATTTAAAGTTTTTTAAATGCCCACATTAAAGGAAGAGTAGTTGAATGAAATTAATGTCGATCTAAGGCTTTCTACAACTTTATGAATATTTTGTGTAATATGCCCCTAAATTCCCTTTTTCTTTCTCCACTACAAAGCCAGATTTTATCTTATTGGTGCCTTTTTCAGGTATAGAGATACAACTACTACCTTTCCTCTATTTCCATCAAGGGCACTTACATTTCTTCACAAATGTAATTTTTATTATTTTTAGGATCTCAACAGAAGACTTAGGAGCTGGGGGAAGTATTCTTGTCTTCAAATATTTGAAGGGCTGTGATATGGAAAAAGACATGAGTTGTGTGGCTTCAGTGCACAAAACTAGTCAATAAGGGAAAGTTACAGAGAGGCAAATTAAGGAAAACTTAATAATCAAAGCTGCACAAAAACAGAACCAGCTATTGAAGGAGGTAGTGACTTCCTCATTATTAGAGACTGCCAAGTGGAACCTGGAAAATAATACTTATCCGAGATTTTGCAGATGAATTCACACGAGAATTTGCAGGTAGAGTATTAAACTCTGAAATTGGTACTAACTCTAAGATTCTGTGTTTCTAAGACAAAATGATTTTCCACAACTCTTTTCAGTGCTGAAATTTTACGATTTTATTCAAGGTAAGCACTTCCATTTTTAACCCATAACAGGTATTTTCCAGATTGGCTCTCTGGATTTACTTATCTCCAACAGCCTTTTCACACAGGAACAGTCTCATCTCATTGGCTCTGTCCTCTGATCAGTGAGTTTCCTGGAACCTCCATTCTGGAGAAGTACTCAGGCCAGTCATGACCACTCCACTCCTCTCTCAGCTCTATTTCTGATTATCTGATCTTGCTTTTTTATGAGAACCTTCTCACTCTGCCCTGCTACTCTGCTTTTAAGCTTTCTTCTATCTGTAGGCTTCTTCAATTGGAATACAAGCTCCTTGAGGCCAAGAGATATCTTTATTTTTACTTATATTGGTTTTTCTAGCATTCAACACAATGCTTGGAACCAACTAGTAAGCACTTAATAAACATTTGTTGACAAAAATGAGGTAGGAAAAGTTTATATTCATGACTTCTTGTTTTAATTTTTAAAATCTAATCTATTAAAAATTCACCTGATAAGGCCACACTATGACAAAACTCCTATAATTATAGCATTTTCTCTAAACTTCTGCACTCAACTATCCCACAGTAAAGAAATGATAGTGTTCTCCCACACAGAGCTTTAGGTTGGGACAGTTAGTCTCTGAAGTTCCTTTTAATTCTGAGATTCTGGGCAATATAGGAAGCATATGGCCTCTCACTTGACCTTGCCATGCATTTAAAATCCCACTGTCCTTTTTAGCCAAACTCCTAGAAGAAGCACTCTACATTCACTGCCTCTGCTTCCTCTCTTCCCATTTGCTTCATTTCAAACTCACTTCCACCCTCAATCCTTAACTAAAACTGTTCTCAAAATGATCAATGATCTCTAAATTTCTATATCTAATAACAATTTCTTAATTTCATTTTTCTTGATTTCTCTGCAAAATTTGACATCAATGGTCACTCTTTCCTCCTGGACACTACCCTGACTTCTGTAACCTTATTTTCTCTCCTGGTTCTCCTCCTACCCACGTGACTTCCTTTTTCTGTTTCCTTTGATGGATCATCATCCATATTCTAGCATCCCAACCATAAATGTTCCTCAAGGCTCTGGCCTAGCTTTTTCTTTTTTGTCTCCCTATCTTTTCTCTTGATAACCATATAAACTTTCATAGGCTTAATTATTAATTCTATGCAAATGACTCCCAGTAATCTCCTTTCTCTTTCTGGAGGTCCTGTCCCTAAGCAGAAACTAATAGATATTTCCAATAGATATTACCATATGCACCTCAAACTGAACGTGTGTAAAACCAACTCTGTGTCACCCTTTCTCCAAATTTTTCTTGGCCTTCTATTGAAAGTTTCACATTCCTGCATCTTCAAAGGAATGCTTGATTCTCTCCCTTCCCCTCACTACCCCAATATTTAATGAGTTGCCAAGTTCTGCTGATTCAACCTCCAAAATCCATCTCACATCCACTCCTTCCTCTCCACTCAAGTAGTCACTAATTCTAACTTCTATCTCATAACCTCTAATTTGAACTATTACAATAGCCTTTTAGTGGGACTTCTGGTTGCCAAGATTTCCTTTCTCTAGTACAAAGCTTCTTAAACTGTAGGACACAACCTCATATGGAGTCATCTAACTGAAGGTGGGGGGGGAGGTAATGAAAAATTTTGCAAGTAAAAGGTATCAAATATTCCACCAAGATTTAATTCTTTATGTAAAAACAAGTACTTTGATCTCATTCATATGCTTTCATCTTTAACGCATGGTAAAAGTATATATATATGTATGCCAAAGAACTGTTTAAAATTAATTTCTTTATGGTTTATCATCAGTAAATGCTTGATTTGCATATCTATTTTGTTTTTATATACCTGGGGCCACAAAAAAAATTTCTTGGGCTAAAAGGGGTCACGAGTGGGAGGAGTTTATGAAGTTCTACTCTAGTATAGCTGCTATACAACTAACAAAATAACTTACCAAAAGCTCAATCTGAACACATCAATGCCCTGCTCAAGAATAGTCTACTTCCTAATGGTCTCTAAGATAAAACAAAAACTCTTCAGGTTGACATTGAAAGCCCCTTGAAATCTGAATCCATGTTTCTAAATTTATCACATGTTACTCCTTTCCATGTACTATTTGTTCCAGCCACTTTCTATTTCCTTAACTAGAGAATCCCTCTTCTCCATCTTTGTGCTTTTTCATGAGCTGTCTTCCAATATGTGGAGTATATTTCCTCTTCACTTCTGTGTCTTAGAATCTATTTCCTCTGAGGCTCAACTCAAGTGCTACCTCATATGAAAAGCCTTTCCTGATCTTACTCATCAGTGCTCTCTACTTCCTCCTGAAATCACCAGAGAAAGGCTTTCTTTTTTTTACATGTTATCTCCTTTGATAGAACATAAGCTTCTTGAGGGCAGGAACTATTTCTATTGTCTTTGCCCAACATTAACCTAATGCCTAACAATGTGCTTTGAAGATACTAACATCTTACTAAATGTTTGCTCAGTTGGATAAATTGAACTACAGAGTTGGGCTTTCTAAATTTATAGAACAGAAAATTACTCTCTCTCTTCATATATATATATGTATATACACACACATATTATATATATATATATATATATCAGATAAATTTGATCCTTTAAGTGATGGAACAAAATAAATCTATTTTTTATTTAGCAAATTTGAACAAATCTTTGACTTACTCTTCCTCCACTGTAAATATTCAAATTTCACCTTTAAGAAATGGTTCAGGAAGTACTAAATTCCAGTGGAATAAGGGAAAGAACTAATAGATTTCAGACACCGTTGGTACACAGGGGGCTATATGGCCTTTCCCCAAGACTAAGCAAACACAAAGGACATATAAGCAGTTCTCCTTGGCTAGTCCTTTAGGCAGTCTTCAGAAGAATAGGATCTCCTTTCAAAGAGGTTTGAAAATATCTACTGAACTTCGAGATGTTTTAGTTTGAGCCTGTGTCGTTGATTGTAACATTATCATAGTTCTCAAGACTGCCTGGAAAATTGACAAGGCAAGCCCACGCACTTGAGTGAAAGAGTATACAAAGAACTAAGTAGAATTCTCACAATTAGGAAATATTCAAAATTTTGTACCTGACTGGAAAATGTGAATGGTATTAAGTTCATGCCAATAGGAAAGCAATAAGAACTGTGCACTTCCCACAACCCAGTCACATTGGAAAACAAAATAAATCCATGTAGTCAAATTGCTAAGTGCTCCAAAGGGCCAGGAAATATCCCCATCTGGTTCTAAGTCACTTACCCTTGTTAAGTCTTGTTTTAAAAAAAATACCACAGAAATTTTCCTTTACTGATCTCCCTGGTTTCTTTTAAGTCTCAACTAAAATCCTACCATCTACAGGAAGCCTTCCTTAATCCCTTAATTCCATCTTGTAACTATTTTTTATCTGTCCTGTATATAACTTTGTATATATTTCATTGCACATTATCTCCCACATTAGATTGTAAGCTCCTTGAGGGCAGGGACTGTCTTTTGCCTCTTTTTTTGTATCCCCAGAAATTAGCACAATGCCTGGTATGTAGTAGGCACTTAATATATGATTAATGAATTAACTGAATGAATATACATACACACAAATACAATGCATGGAGTGCTATCTGATACTATCCTCTATGGAATGCTTCCTAATGCCCTGGAATTATTTCTTCTACACCATAATCCTCACATACCTAGTGGAAGGCTGGGGATATAGCAGGAATTCAATAAAAACTTGTGAAGAATTTGTAAAACTAACAATTAAGTCTTGTTTCTTAGAAACAATGTTAATTGCTTAGAAAGCCTGACTTGCCTATTTGACTAAAGAAAACTTAGGACAAAGACTGATTCTCTCGGTCCAATTATCTAAGCATCACCATGAGCCACCTGTTTGCCAAACCACCTTAAAGAAGAATGTGTTTATTTTATATCTTGATGCAAATGAAAACAGAGCAGCAATATTTTATAGATAGACTGATGCATCATAGCAAATCAAATCTGATTATTCAATCCCTCACCATCTATATTTGCAGAAAAGCTGTATTCTTTTCAACATCTATTTTCTCTGGAGGTCAAATTCCTAGATTGATGAGAAAAGTGGAACTTGAGTTGACAAAGGTGCCGTGAAACAATGACTTTATATAGCTTATGTATTATACATAGGAAGAGCTTGATAAATGTTTGTTAAATATGAAATGAAAGAAAACTGACCATCAATGTCACAGCTCATGAATCTCTATTTTTTTCTGTCCTGATTCTTACAAGGTTATTTGTCATCTCAGTCAAATCATTGGAGCTAATAACACTTTGAAAAGTATAAAACACTCTTGCAGGCATAGGTTAAGTGTCACCATCATCACTGATGGCAATGATTTAGTGGATTTATTAGGCACAGTGAATGAAGTACTGAACTTGAAGTCAGGAAGACTGGGTTTGATTCTTCCCCTGATTAGGCTAGCTGTGTGCTTCTGGGCTAATCACCTCACAGCACTCAAGCCTTAGTTTCCTGATCTAAAAAATGCAAATAATAAAGCTGGAGCACTTATTTCACAGGACTGTTGTGAGGATCAGATAAAATAATGTGGGGAAAAAATCTCAAAGTACTATATAAATGTCAGCTATTAATAACAGGGTTAATAGTTTCGACTCTCCTGACCTCCCATTCCTGCCCAATTTCTCTCTTGGCCTAATATTGCCATGCAGCAAAAAAAATTCATTCAGGCTTATCTTGAAATTGGCTATGCACATATTCAGCGGCCCATCAAATAGCCTCAATTAATTTTCTTCTTACCACTTAATGTTGGGCAATAAATCAATATTACATCCAAAGAGACTTTCCAAAAGAGAAAGAAAGTACTATACTTCTAAAGTGAAGGACTGAAGGGATCCCATCAGAACAGCAATCACGAATTGTACCTCATGGGAAAACCTTGATGTAATTGTGAAAATGTCTCCTCTTACATACATATTGTAGCTATCAAGATATCAAATAGTTTTTGTATCTTTTCCCCCAGGCACTCCCACCAAACAGGTTTGAAAACATTTACTGTACTTTTAAAATATTTTGATTTGAGTCTATATCATTGATTGTGACATATCATAGCTCTGAAGGCTGCCTGGAAGCTGAAAGCTGCCTTATTAGTTTTACTTTTGTAACACTTTCTTCAATCACCTTCTTGAAAGTATTCATTCACAAGTTTTTATCAAGCTCTTGCTATGTTCCCAGACCTCCACTGGACATTGCTGGAGTTATGGGGTTGAAGACATGGCTTCAAGGCAATGGTAAACATTCAACAGAACTTAGACAATGTTATTCAGTAGAACTTATACAACAATATTGTCCTTTAAAGGAGTTACTGAATGGAGCTACTCATTTATTTTAGCAGTTCCACAAAAGATTGTTAGAAAGCTTTATTTGGAGGGACTTTCACATTCAGTTTACAAACTTCACAAGAAAAAAGTTTAATTCTTTTGCAGCTACTCCTACTAGTATGAAAGATATGATTTTACCCAGCTTCATAATTTATCAGAGTCTTAATACTTAGTTGCAAATGGCTTTTGTCTTTTTCCAAAAAAGTCAGATCCATTTTCAGGAGTTGGAGATTTTCACACACTGAAAATGTGCAAAAGAATAGTTTGCAAATCCTGATAGTTTATTTATAGAAAAGGATAGATGGTTTGAACAATGGCAGCAGAACCATAATTAAGGTAGAATGAATAGATCTTTGAGTAAGAATGACAAAATCTGGGAAGAAGGAGCTTCATTGTTGGGTCTATCCAGAGATCTCCATTATGCAACTTCTAATACTCCACATGTACAATGCAAGCCTGCTACCTTGTCTATTCCCAAGTTACCTCCCCCCAAAGTAAAATTATTATAGAGCTTTACCTTTATCCATATCCAAATTCCTCTTAATAATCCAAAGGCTAGAAGTAAACCTGGAGAGCATTAGATGGACTCCATAAATCAGTTGTTCCAAACTCAAATAAAGAGGACCACTAATCCATATTTAAGGCTCCCTGCAGGCCACATATTAACCTACTTTTAAAATTTAATATTGTCTGTTGTATTTTTCTTTTATTTTGTGACATACTTCCCAAACACATTTTAATCTCATTCAGTCTTATTTAGGAATGTTGAGGCTTTGGATCATGTGTCTGACACTTCTGTTAGAGATGGCAGGATTCTTCTTCTGGTATGATTACACCTAAATTAATTCAGTGCCATCTTCTGGTCCCTGTCATCCTACTGTTCTCTCACACTATCATGACCATCTGGTTGTCCTCTTCACTACTGACATATCTTCTCCTGTTTTTTTTCTTTGATGGAAATAATTTAATCAATTAACATTTATTAAGCATATATTATGTGCCAGGCACTGTGCTAAGCACTTAGGATACAAAGGAATGCAAAAAGCAAAAACAACAACAAAAGCAACAAAAATAGCCTCTGCCCTCAAGGATTTTATAATCAAACGGTGGAAGTAACAAGCAAATGAATCTATACAAACTGGCTTTATATAGGACAAATACAGTAAATAATTAACAGTGAAAAGGCAGCACAATTAAGAGGAATTTGGGAAGGCTTCCAGTAAAAGATGGGAGTTTAGTTTAGTTATGTGTATGAGTGCCTTAAGGCATAAGGATTAGGGAACTAGACTTCACTTTCAAGAAAGCCCAGATTCAAATTCTGTTTTCCATTTTTACTAGCTGTATGACCTTGGGAAAAATCATTTAACCATTCTCAGGGCTCAGATTTCATATCTGCAAAATGAGGATACTAATAGCATCTTTCTAAAATGTAAAGTGGTATATAAACCTTAGAGCATTATGTAAAGACCAGTTCAATGTGACCTAATGTTGATTGCATTCTCAGTCTCCCAGATGGCTTACTTTGAAGGACAACACTAATTTGGCTAAATAAGTTCTTGTCTCTTTGCTAAAGACTCAATCACACTGCTTTACAATCCTAAATCAAGCACACCAGGCTGCAAAAACAATAGATCTGAGAGAAACTGAGGGAGACAATTACCAAAAAAAATTCATTTCAGCTGGTTGATAATGGGGATTAAAATTTCTCAGATAACTTGTAAATGAATGTTCAGCTTGGATTAAAAAGGAAATGAGATAGATCAGGGGGTCACTCACTGTAGAGGAACAGACAGTGACCTGAGCAAGCCAGATAAAGAAACTTAATGCTGAAGTGAACAATTGGGATGTCTTCAGAATAGGAGGGGAGACAGTGAGGTGGAGAGGGACAGACAGACAGAAAATCAGAATGAGAGAAAGGCACAGAGAAACAGAGATAAAAACACAGAGAGATACAGAGAAACAGAGAGAGACAGAGAGAGAGAGATGGGGAAACAGACAGATTAAGAAAGGAGGGAGAAAGGGAAGAAGGGAAAGAGAGGGAAAGAAAGAAGGAAGGAGAAGGGGCAAAAGGAAAGGAAAAGAGGAAAAGTAGGAAAAGAGAAGAAGGGGAGAGAAGAAGAAGGGAAGGGGGAGAGAGAAGAGGGGAGAAAGAAGAGGAGGAGGAGAGAGAGAGGGAAGAGAAGAGGGAGAGAGAGGGAAGAGAAGGGGAAAGAGAAAGAAGAGAAGGGGGAGAGAGAGAGAAAAGAGAAGGGGGAGAGAGAGAGAAAAGAGAAAGGGAAAAAGAGAAAAGAGAAAGGGAGAGAGAAGAGAAGAGGGAAAGAGAAGAAGGAGAAAGAAGAAGAGGAAGAAAAAAAGAGAAGTAGGAGAGAGAGAGAAGGAGGAAAGAGAAAGAATCAGTGTATGTTAGAGTAAAGAAAAGGGAGAGAAGAAAGGTAGAGAAGACTAGCATACCTCAAACAAGAAAACTATTGCCACGTGTGAAGCAAAATGATTATTAGTCCATCATTAGAACCCATGCTCAGTTTTCTCTGTTGTTCTCTTTGGCCAACTCTTTGTGGGTCCAAATCTTACTCCCATACTCACACCACATTTTCCAAATTAGTCCCTGGATTTCTGGCTTTGATCTATATATTAAGTTAGTACAGGGCAAGAAAGAAGGCCAACATAATATGATCTATATTAAATATAATTATTATTTTATTATATAATGTAGTAGTTACATAATAGGAGTAATTATGCATTTTAATAGTTATATTAAATATGGATGCTAATTATATATTATGAATAACAAAAACAGCTAGGTTCACAGACTATTTTAAATGGTTACTTCACTCGATCTTCCTATAAGATAAGGTAACAATGGGTAGCAGGAATTTGTAGTGGATAAGATCCTGGATTTGGAGTCAGAAAGACATGGACTCGAATACAATCCCTAATACTTACAAGATGCATGACCACAACACAGTCACCTGGAGATAGTGAGGTGGTGCAACAGAGTATTGGACTTTGAATTAGGAAGAGATGAATTCAAATCCTGTCATTTTGTGTGTGTATATGTCCCTGTGTGTATCAGTTAACTTCTGTCTGCCTCAGTTTCCTCATCCATCAAAAAGGCTATAGCAATAGCACTTTCCTCCCAGGGTTGTTATACGGATAAAATAAGATAATATCTGCAAAGCACATGTAAAAGCTAAGTATTATTATTATCATCACTAAATTACTCCTAGCCTCAGTTTTCCCATCTATAAAATGGACATAATAGTACCTAACTCACAGTGTAGGCAATGCTCCACTGCAATATTGTGCATAAAGCATGTCATAACCCTTAAAGAGCCACAGAGTGTCAGCGTTATTATTTCTCCCATTTTGGAAATGAGAAGAATAAGGCACAAAAACATTATAACCAAGCCACTTACTAGTAATTCTCAGATGTGGATTTTATACTGGGTCTTTCCTAAAAGTATATCCCTTTCCATCATGCTTCTCTCTCTTCAGCTATTGATTTCCTATCCAATTAAAATGCTGCGACATTTTTGGAGCCTTCCCTGATCCTCTGTATCAGTAAAGACATTTACTCTCAGACATAACTATGTACTTTGTATTTCAGCTTTGCTAATACACTTATCGTGTAATAAAATGTTAGAGTTAATTGTGCATCTTATTCCTCTGTATACGGTAAGATTCATGAGGATAGGGACAGTGTCTTCCTACCTAAACTTTCTATTTTCTACAGAGCCTAGCAAAATTATGTGCATAGTAAGCCTTTAATAAATGTTTGTTGAATAAATTAACCCACACAAAAAATGCACATCCTGGATTTCACAGAGCTTTGTACACTGATGGTACATCATGGCTTTAGGATCCAGGAATGGAAGCAAGAAAGAATGGTAAGAGTCTTAACATGGGAGAAAGTTCAAAGGAAGGACAGGGGAAAAAGCCTCAAAGCCAAACTTCTCTCACATCAAAAGTTTATCACTGGGGAGTTCTAGCTCCATCAGTGTCTTCCCTTGTAGGAGCAAATAGGAGGTCATGCTATTGGTAATCAGAGACGTAGACCAAAGCTCATTGGCATTTCATAGTGCATCAGCCTAAGGAGAACTTTCAAACCTTTTTTCTGTGTTCCCACTGCAGTGTGGGCTGTCAGTAAGCCGCAGGAAGCTGAGTCATGTTACTGCAAGGATATCAATCTTAACTTACTTTAGAATCACACAGCCTGTACCAGCAGGTGGAGCGGTCCAGAAAACCTGAATTCGTGTCCTCCTCCGTGGTGTGCTTTCTGTGACAGCCACAGGGCAGTTACTCATGAACTGTGTTTCTTCTTCATCTATGATCTGGAGGAAAGAAGTGGAAATATATGCATATAAAAATCTAGGCTCACACTGGGTGATTTTCAAATTTCTACTCCCCAAAATAAAACCATCAGCATATATTTTCAATATTTCCCATAAATGTATAAAAGTTTTCCATCATTATAAGATAAAAAACTTTAGAGTTAAAAAGAACTTTCAAGTCAAAATTCAAACAAGGATGGGCCAAAGAGGGATTTTTCTTGGATTTCTTATGTGGGATGGAATCCTTCCTTTTTGTAAGAGTTCTCTGGATTGCCTCTATACTTCTAGATCTCAATCTGCCATTTATGAGAGGTCTTCTCTCACTAGGATTTGCTGCCTTCCCTTTTCCTCTTCTTTTTGAGACTTAAGAGAATCAGAGGTCAACTATATTGCTAAGGGTGGGACTGAAGTTTCTTGGGGTTTGGGTTCCCCTCTCTTCCAATATTTCAGTAGCCAATAGGGACGGGTTATCTATGCAAGAACCATCCAATTCCAGAAATGGAACTTGGATATATAATTAAACTTCCTCATCCTACAATGAGAAAACTATCACCTTTACCACAAGGTAAAGAAACTTGTAATAACCAATGTAGATAGTATCAGATGCCACAAAATTTTGAAATAAAATTCCCCTTTGAAGCAAGAATTTGTATTTTTCAAAAATTTCCCTTCTCATGAGGAACCTCCCCCAGGGATATCAGCCATCCATCATCCTTCTTGTCTGATATGATTCATGTCCATGTATTTCCAGGACTGTTCCACAACGAGTACCATTCAAGATCCTGAGGGATTTTTCCTAAATCTGTTTCCTATTGCCTGAAAGGCTCTGAACTCCTGAATCCCTATCAGAGCCTAAATTTCTCACCCCATCCTATAATAATAACAATACACATCAGTGTTCAGGCACTGTGCCTTCTATTGTATATGGAAGCTGTGCCAACTTCCAAAATCAAGTCTAGAGGTCTGCCCCCAATAACTTTGCTTGAAGGAAGAGGATGCATCTTAGCAACCAACATCATGGAAGTCTAGGCTGCCAAATTCCTAGGTAACAGTACTTACCCCTAATTTATTAGTTCATACCACAGCTGGAGGAGTTTCCCTTTTGTCTTAATATGCTATGTGTCTACTTCTAATTGGCACAAGATGGGAAGATGATGGTGTGTATCCAATTCCTTTTAATTCTGTGACTATTTTCCGCTCCATTCAAGAAATACTGTAAGTATGGGAATGCAGCAGAGGGATTATATCTTTGGTGGTATGTGAGGTGAATGGGAGATACCAGTAATAATTTCAGCTAGGCAATCAGCATTAGAGGTCTTGAGGTTTTTGATAGGCAGTTTGAGGGATAGGCAAGGCAGAAATGTTGGGAAAACACTGGAATATATTTACACACGAAAAAATTCACTTTGACTAGAGCACAGCATGTGTGAGGGAGAAACTTTCAACAGATCTACAATCTCATCAATGTATTTCTACAGTTTATCTATACCTCTCATTGGTTTATATTCTTTCAATATTCCTCATGGAAGGCAAGCTATTTTCCAATTATTAAATGGTCAAAGGATATGAACAGACAATTTTCAGATAAAGAAATTAAATCTATTTCTAGTCATATAAAAACTGTACTAAATCACTATTGATTAGAGAAATACAAATTCAGACAACTCTGAGGTACCACTATCTGCATCTCAGATTGGTTCAAATGACAAGGAAAGATAATGATGAATGTTGGAGGAGATGAGAGAAAACTGGGACACTAATATATTGTTCTTGGAATTGTGAACTGATCCAATCATTGTGGAGAGCAATACCGAACTATGCCCAAAGGGCTACCAAACTATGTATTATACCCTTTGATCCAGCAATGTCTCTATTGAGCCTGTATCCCAAAGAGATTATAAAAAAAGGGAAAGAGATCCACATGTG
Source organism: Myrmecobius fasciatus (assembly GCA_023553655.1). NCBI lineage: Eukaryota > Metazoa > Chordata > Mammalia > Dasyuromorphia > Myrmecobiidae > Myrmecobius > Myrmecobius fasciatus. Next base: position 43,939 of record JAJPUD010002940.1, read on the forward strand.
CAAAAATGTTTGTGGCAACCCTTTTTATAGTGGTAAGAAACTGGAAACTGAGTAGATGCTCATCAATTGGAGAATGGCTGAATAAGTTATGGTATATGAATGTTGTGGAATATGATTTTTCCATAAGAAATTATCAATAGGATGATTTCAGAAAGGCCTGGAAAGAGTTACATGAACTGATGCTAAGTGAAGGTAAGTATAAGGTTATACGATGACCAATTCTTATGGACATGGCTCTTTTCAACAATGAGGTGATTGAGGCCAGTTCCAATGGTCTTATGATGGTAAAAGCCATCTGTATGCAGAGAGATGACGGTGGGGCCTGAGTTTGGATCACAACATAGTATTTTCACTTTTTTGTTGTTGTTTGCTTGCTTTTTTTCTTTTTTGATCTGATTTTTCTTGTGTAGCATAACAAATGTGGAAATAGGTTTAGAAGAATTAGACATGTTTAGCCTACATTGGATTATTTGCTCTCTAGGGGAGGTGGTGGGAGGAAGGTAGGGAGAAAAATTTGGAACAAAAGTTTTTGCCAGGATGAATACTGAAAACTATCTTTATATATATTTTGAAAATAAAAAGCTATTATTTAAAATTTAAAATAAAATAAAACTTTTTTTGGACAAAAGAAAATATTCCTCCACAGGGCATCCATCAAATAAGGAAACTTTTTTTGCATTATTTTTTTCATGGATAAATATGTTATATATTCTGAAAATTAATCTATTTGTCATCAATCTCTCCATCTGCCTACGACAATGCTTTTTTCAATCATCATGTTTCATCTGATATGTTCTTAAGAGATAAAATTGGAAAAATAGATTGTGTCTATATTATGGAAGACTTTGCCAGGCTAATTATTGTAGACTATTTAGTAGGCAATAGAGAGATAGTAAAGAGTTTTGAACAAGGAAAAGAGGTGATTTTGAAAAAATGAATCTGGCAACGGTAGCTAGGATTTATTGAAGGAAAGAAACTATTTCTGGAAAAATGTTGGCTGTTGGTTATGTTTGCTTCCTGGGGTCAGGTTTGCAAATCAAACTCCCATAAAACCTCTTAATGCCTTTTCTAAAACAGTTTAACAATGCAAGCAGTTTTAAGCAATTACCAGTGGGTTTTTTTTTCTCCTTACACAGTACCTATAGGTATAGACACTAATTTGGATAGAGGAATAGAGATTGCTATTTTTGTAAATAAAAATACAATTACCAGTGAATGGAAAGCCAAAACAAGCTAAGAATATTAAAAAGAGCATTGTTAGGTTATGGTTTTAGGATACACAGCTTGCCTGGCTACTGTCTATATAGCTATAAATCAGTATTATAAGATTAAGTTAACCTTGACAATTGCAGCTTGGAAAAAATGTGTATTAATTAACAATGAACAGTATAGTGATTCTGCATTTTCTTTTAGAATGTTGGTGTAGGGGTAGATGGGGAGAAGGGAAATGGTAAGAAATGGTAAGAAAGGGATGTTGATAGGGAAATAACTAATAAATATTTCTGCCTTGAAGCTTATGAAGTTAACATTTCTATACCCAGGCAGGTTGGGAATAACACCAAATACAGACAATTGTCCTATTCCACATGATTTAACAAAATAGAGAAGAGGGTTTCATATTGAATGGGGGATATTCCTAAGGACATGGTTGTTTCACTTCAGACTCAAAAGAGCATTCAAACTAGAAGGGAATTCAGCAATCATGTAACCCAACTCCACCTTGATTTTTCCAAACAAGATCTAGATGGGAAATAAATAAAAATTAGTGCTAGTAGAGGCCTTAAAATCAAGTTGTTCAAAATTTTATATCAATGAACAAGTATTTATTAAGTGGTTACTAAATGCCAGGTGCTACAATTGCTTCTAGGGATATAAAGAAAAAAAAAGGAAAAAAAGACACTTTCTTCAAGGAGCTTCTATTTTAGAAGCTCCTATTTTAATGGGAGAGAACATATATGTATGTTTATACATATACATTTATATATTGTTTCCTTCATTATGTTTTATATGTATATATATGTTTGTGCATATACAAATGTGTGTGTGTGTGTGTGTATGTGTGTGTGTGTGTGTGTGTGGAGGGAGAGAAAAGGAGAAGGAGAGGAAGAGGGAGGTGGAATAAAGGAGGAGAAAGAATAGAGAGAGAAGAAGTAGGGAAAGAAATTTAGAGCAAAGAGACATTGGGGGAAAAGGGAGAAGATCAGGAAAGGCTTCCTGCAGAAGGTGTTATTTAAAATGAGTGTTGAAGGAATCCAGAGATTCTAAGAAGCTGAAGAGGGAGAGCCTTTTATGGCACTGGAGCAGTCAGTGCAAAGACACAAAGACAGAGATGGGACAACATGTGTAAGGAATGGCAAATAAGCCAATTTGAACTGACTGTAGAATATGTGGAATGAAGTAATGAGTATGCAGATGCGAAGTTCAAGCCCTGTCAAAGTGGCTGCTTACATGGAATACAGTTTGCCCATCTCCCCAGTACTTACTCTAAAACCTCAAGTTCATACCAGATCAAATTAAGATAAAGAAATCTAATTTTTAAAAACTATGGTAAATTATACAGATATATCCCACCCCAAAATTTTACAAAAAAAAAAAATTATTCCAGAAGGCCATTGGTAGAGAGAGAAGAAGCCATTCTAGCAAAGGGAGAACCAGCCTGACCACAAATGAAATATCTGCAATCTGTAAGACTATATTCAGAGGCAGCAAGAGCGGAAGATTCACTGGGAAATATCCAGACAAATCATAAATCCCTAAGATAGAAGTCTGAGAGCAGCAATGGATTGCTACGAAGACCGTACCAATAAATACAGTACTACAATACTCCAACCTGGACAGCTCCTACCTAGACCTCTTTACAGGGGTAAGCAGATCCTTAGCACATTGCTCTGAGACATTCAACAGAGCCATAAATGTCTGTCTACTATCTCAAAGGTACAGAAGGCGACTAACAGCAAGAGGTGGAGGTCAACCCAAGAACTAATGGGACCCAAAATGAGATTAAGCAGGATCAGCATCCCCATTCAAAAATAGAGGAGGGAGTTGTGCCTAACCTTCCTGGCACAAAGTCCTAGTTCAGGAAATTAAGTTGGAAAGATGAGTAAAGCACCAATCATTTTTTAAAATTTTGGTAAATTTAACCATATAACAACAGCAATGGGGAAAAATGGATTTTCACAAGGACAACCCAAATATCTAGAAGAAATGAAGACATGAAGATGAAATAAAAGCTCTAGAGGAATGAATTGAAGAGAAGATAAGTAGAAGAGGAAGTTATCCCAGAAATGAATTCCCTGAAAACTAGAATAGACCAAATAGAAATCAATGATCCCATGAGAAGATATATTAGAACAAAATCAAAAGGCTAAAAAATAGAAGAAAACGTTAAGATATTTGAAATAAAATACAACTGACCTGAAAAACAAGTGGAGAGATAACTTAAGAATAATTGGACTAAAAGCTACAGTAAAAAAAATCATGAACATATTTTGATAAATAAATGAAAATGACCTATGTTAGAACAAGTGAACAAAGTAAAACTATTTTAAAAATCTATACGTCACATCAAGAGAGTAACTCCAAAAGGAAAAGTGCCAAGAATATCATAACCAAAATTCAGAACAGAAAAACATTTAAGTATAAAAAATTAATTGAGGAGGGAGTGGAGCCAAGATGGCAGAGAATAGACAGACAGGTCTTTGAGCTCTTCCTGGCTTTCCTCAGATGATTACTAGATCAATCCTCTGAAAAGAATCCACAATTATTTAGAGGCCCAGAAAGATTTACATGAGCTGATACTAAGTGAAGTGAGTAGAACCAAGAGAACATAGTACATGAAAACAACAAGATTATATGATGATCAATTCTGATGGATGTGGCTTTCATCAACAATGAAGTGATTCAAGGCAATTCCAATAAACTTGTGTTGGAGAGAGCCATCTACATTCAAAAGAGGACTATGGGGACTGAATGTGGAACACAACATAGTATTTTCACTTTTTGTTTGTTGTTTGCTTGCTTTTTGCTTTCTTTCTCATTTTTCCCCTTTTTGAACTGATTTTTCTTTTGCAACACAACAAAAATTTTCTTTTGCAGTATAGAAGAATTGTACATGTTTAGCATATATTGGATTGCTTACTGTCTAGAGGAAGAGGGAGGGGGAAGGAAGGGAAAAAATCTAGAACACAAGATTTTGCAAGGGTGAATACTGAAAATCATCTTTGCATATTTTTGATAATAAAAAGTTGTTATTTAAATAAAATAAAATATCACAGATTATAAGGATCCTAAAGCCAGAATTTCACAATATCTGGGAGCTTCTACTAAAAATGAGAGGAGATTTTAGAATATATTATTCCAATAGGCAAAAGAGGTAAGTATCAAGTATAACTTACCTTTCAAAGTCAAATAAAATCTTACAGAGGAGAAATGGACTTTTAGTGAAACATAGGACTTTCAAGCATTTCTAATGGAAAGACCAAAGCTGAATAACAATGTTAAAATAAGATAAGCCCAAAAACAACCAGAAAGATAATTTTATTTGAGCAATTGGATATAGCTTTATGATGATGTAATGCTAATATTCTAATAAGGAAGACAGTTATATAATTATATTATTTTGTATTTATAATAATCCTGTGAGTTAGATACTAGAGGTGGCACTGTGGGAAAAGTTCTGGATTTGGTGGGAAGAATGCTGGATTCAACTCTTGCTTCTGCCATTAACTATATATGACCCTCAAAGCTTCAGTTTCCTCACTCATGAAATAAGGATAATAATAGTATCTACCTTTCTGGCTGTTAAACTACTATTAAATTAGTACTACTAAATACAAATAAATTATTTAATTACTATTTAGTATCCATTTAAACCCTTAATATTTTTCAATACATTAAATAAGAAAAACAAGTCCTGGGGGTGTATCGGCTCTCTTCTGAGGGTTTTAAGAAGTAAAAAAAAAGAAAGAAAGAAAGATAAAAGATAGTAATATAAAATTGTAAAAGAAAGAGAAAAATTGATATTTCTCATAATCTGGGAGAATGAAAAGAATATCCAACATGAAAGGATAGAGAAGGAGTAAACACCAGATGAACCTCACTCTTATTTAAAATGTGTGAGGGATCTCTTCAGACTCAAGTACCATCTCCCTTGGAAGCTTCATTCACTCTAGTGGCTTTAAATATTAACTCAATAAATATAAACCCTACATCTACATCTCTATCTATGAGCTCTCTTCTGAGCTCCAGAGCCTATATCACAAATATTCTCTAAGAAATCTTCAAATGCTTACATTAGCAGTACCTCAAATTCATGTACAAAATCAAGTATATTTCCATAAACTTATTTCTTCTTATATCACTATCTCCATACCTGTCTTCCACTTTCAAAACACTGGTATTTTCTTTAACTTATCCCTATCCTTAACCTCTGCCAGACAATCAGTTACCAAGTCCTATTACAGAATCATAGCATTTCAAATTCAGAAGATACCTCAAAAGTCACTGAGAATACCTCATACTTAAAAAGGAATCCCCAATACAATACTCTACATAAGAGGAAATCCAACTTTTTTTTGAAGACTTCCAATAAGAGGTGAAGGAGAAAGAACTCAATAATGTGGTCCATTCCTGCTTAAGTTCAACTTTAATTCTTTGTAGCCTCTACCTATTTCTCTCTCCTGATTTTGCCTTTGGTGTCAAGCAGAATAAGTCTTGTCCCTCTTCCACATGACCAGTCTTCAAATACTTGGAGAAATCACTCTCTCCCTCACCCAAGCAGGTTTTTTTTTTCTTTTTCAAGCTAAGCATTCTATTTTTTCAAATGATTCTCAATTTACTCTACATATGTATTATGTGTATAATTGTTTAATGTTATTTCCCTCATTACACTACTCCTTGAAAGCAAAAGCCATTTTTTGTCCTTGTATCTCTAGCACTTAGTACTTAATAAATGCTAGTTGATTTATTAATCCACCTATAGGTATGACCTTGCAACCCTTCACCATTCTGATTGCATTCCTGTAAATGTTCTCCAGATTGTCAATATCCAAAAAATATGATGCCCCCAATCTAAGTAAAATTCTATAGATGCAGCCTATACAGGACAGAAGAGAACAAGATTGCCATCTACTTAATTTTATTCTATGCCTCTCAGTGTAGACTGAGATCATGTTGGCTTTTTTTTTTTGCCTCTCCATGTTGATCTTACTAAACAAAACATAAGATATTTTTAGATGAACTACTACTACCTGGCTACGTTTTGCTTCTATAGTTGATTTTATTAACCTGAGCAGAATATTTTCTATTTACCCCCATTCAAATTGCTTCCTATTCAATTTAGCTCAAATTTCTAGCCTATTGTGATCTTTTAGGACCCTATCATCCAACACATTAGTTCTACCTCACAAATAAGTTTATCAGCAGTATTTCTTTATCAACAAGTCTAATAACCCTGTTATAAAAGGAAAAAAAGGTTATCTGATGACCGATTCTTGATTTCATTTCATATTTTTCATTGATGTCAGTCATTTTATACCAAACTCATCTCTACCAGATTGTGCATTATTACACTTTATTTCACTTATGCAAGTTAATGTAACACATTAGAAAGACTAAATAACAATTATTTGCTGTCTCTACAAGTCCCATTTTATAATGCATATGTGTGGTCTAAGAACTGGAAGACAGACCCTAATAAGCTCTTTGGTCTTCTATTAGCATAACGGTACAATGGGTTTATCAGATTAGTTAATTCAATTCAACTCAATTTAATAAATCTTTATTAAGTTCCTATTAAATCCAAAGTACTCAGCTAGGCTATGGAAATACAAAGATAAATACAAAACAGATCCAGCTTTCAGAGACATTGTAATCTAAAATGGAACAAAATATATGCATATAAATATTTCTGAAACAATAGAAAACTAAGTGAGGACGAACAAAGGGAAAACTTCATGAAGAAGCTGTACCTGAGTCTAGAAAGGAAAGAGATAGTGGGAAGATAGTAGACATCTAGAGATGGTAGGTTGATGATGAAAGGAGGAGGGGTTGGTCCTTTCCACAATTCTTAGAAGATTTAAGGAATAGTGAAACCAAAGGCAGAGGGACAGGAAAATGCAAAACGAGAAGAGCATACAGAATAGTCCAGCTGATCTGAGAAAAAGGGGGAAAAGTGGGGGCAGCTAGGTGGCGCAGTGGATACAGCACCAGCCCTGAAGTCAGGAGGACCTGAGTTCAAATCTGGTCTCCGACACATAACAGCTGTGTGACCCTGGGCAAGTCACTTAACCCCAATTGCCTCAGCAAAAAAAAAAATAATAAAATAAAAAAAGAAAAAATTAATAAAAAAAAGAAGAAGAAAAAAAGAAAAAGGGGAAAAATCAATAAAAGACAAGAAAAAAACAGGTTTAGTGTATAGGGAGCCCTTACCTTATTTGTTAGGCAATGTGGCACTAACAAAAGCATCTGAGTAGCACAGTGGATAGATTGCTAAGTCTGGAATCAGGAAGACCTGATTTCAAATCTAATTTCAGATACTTCCTACCTATGTGACTCTGGGAAAGTCACTTAACCCGGTTTGCTTCAGTTTTTTCATCTATAAAGTGAGCTAGAGAAGGAAATGCCCAACCACTCCAGTATTTTTGCCAAGGAAATCTCAAATGGGGCTGTGAAATATCAAACATGATTCAAATGAACAACAAAAGTGGCACTAACAAAGTTTGGAAGAGGAGGTAAATAAATGATGTTATTTTATTGACAAATTTAGAGAATTATTAGATGAGTAAAACAGAGGGTATGATATAAGGAATTTAGATTTTCAGATAGGATCAGTGTTTTACTCCCATGCTTAATATTCCTCTGATACAAGGAAAGATTCTTTTAGAAGCACTGAGAAGTGACAGCAATGTAAAAAGGAACAAGAAATAGTAATAAAAATGTTTTTCTTTTAAAGGCAGAAGATAGTAAAAGCAGAAACACCAGCTAGATAGTTACCACCATCTAAGGCAACAGAATTGAAAGTATGAATAACAATGATGGCCATAAAAAGAAAGAATGATGGCTATAAAAATGAAGAATGGATATGAAAGTGGCTAACAGGATTTGGCAATCAATTGGATGTAGGAGGTGAGAAAGGGAAAGGTCAAAGATGTCTCTGAGTTTGCAAGGCTAGATGACTGAGGAGAAATTATTGTCTTCATTATGTTGAACATGGGATATATGAGATGCTCAAGAAGGACTAGAACTTCTGATGCAAGGGTTTGTTGAGCCCTTTTCGGGGCAGTTCATCTATCTTTGATGTTCAATTGTCACTTGTGTGTCTAAGAAGCTATAGCATATGCAGCAGTGACACTATTTAACAAATGGGCTAAACCAGGTCGAAGATAACCAATGGCCCTGAAATCCAATTGCAAGTTGGGTGGGAGAGTTGTCTACCCATAGTGCAGTAAGACATCCCCTCGTAGAATGGACAGATAAGAACAATTTGTTCTAACAGCCAAAGAAGCTGCTGAAGTGGGCATTGGGAAGGATTTAGAAAATGGTCAGACATTGACATCAAGGTCATCCACAGCATCCCAAGGCATCTCCATTAGTCCTGACTTTTGTCTTCCAACTGCAGACATCAAAGAATCTGGAAGAGAGGGTGAGACTGATCACTTTGTTCAATTCTACCTCCAATTCATGCACACATCAAAACATCACCCCCAGAAAATCACTGATCCTCTTTGAAAATGAAGGACAAACATAGGCTGGCACTGAAGGTTCATCCTGCTTCAATGACCAGAAGCTCACATAAAAACAAAACAATTGTCAGATGGATATATTTTAAATCAAAGGGAAGTCCTCAGGGAAAATGGAAAATACATTTCCAAATATTCTTTCTTAACACAAAAGTTCTTTTCAAAGCACTTGAGAAAATATTAAAAAACCAAGCCTAAAAATGAAGGTAATGCCTCATCTTCAATGACTGAACTCACCATGCTCACAGATATGATGAAAGGAAATATGTAATAGATGTTCTTCTGAATCTTATTGATAAACCAATATGATCTCAATATTTGTCATAATGGAGGTCCCATTTCCTCTGATCATCCATTTTAAACCTAAGATCATTGAAGATGTAGCCTGGGTACTTCCTCACTGTATTTGAAATCCGGGCTTTTTATTTACTGATTCTGGACCAAAATAATGATGCTAATTAATTTCAAATGATACAAGATATGATAGGAGCATCAATAGCCATGACTATAGATTCCTAAAAAATGTTGAGAGAGTCAGACACTTTGGACTTGGCTGATCATTTATGGTTACTATTTGGGGTAGAAGAGGAGCTTTTCATAGTGGACCCAGTGGGTATAAGACAGATCCTGGAGTCAAGAAGAACTGCTTTCAAATCAGACTTTAAATACTTGCTATATGGTTTTGAATGTTACTTAACCTATTTGCTGTGGTTTCCTTAACTGTAAAATGAGCATGATAATAGCATATATATACTTCCCAGGGTTATTGCAAGGATCAAATTTGTAAAAGCTTATCATCATACTTAGCACATTGAAAGCACTATATAAATGCTAGCTATTATTATTATCTTGGACTAAAATCTCTACTTTGAAGTCATGTTCAAAAAGAAATTACAGACATTTATTTTCTGAAGACTGAGCTGGCTAAACGAACATTTGGCATATTAGGAAAACTGCAGTGGTTAATAATTTTCATTTCTTTTGGAAAAACTGAAAATAAAAAAGGATTGTATATAAGAAACCAGGAAGCAACTGCTTAATAAAAGTAAGGAGGAAAAGCAGGTTTGGAAGAAAGAAAATAAGTATTTAATAAGCATCTATTATGTGTCAGGCACTACACTAGGTGCTTTACAGATTTTATTTTATTTTCACAACAGCTGTGAGAGGTAGATGCTATTATTAGCCCCATCTTATAGTTAAGGAAAATGAGACTGACAGAGGTGAAATGACTTGCTAGTTTGTGTATAAAACCAGATTTTAACTGAAACTAGGTCTAGCACTTAATCCATGGAGACTGAGATGCTGAATTAAATTTTGAGCTTCAGATATTAGTTGTAAATAGTTAAATGTCCTGATATTCATTTTCAGTTTCACATTAATAATCCTGTGAACTCAAAAGAAAAAAATACAAATTTGCCAGTCATAAGTATAAATTTTGTATCTAAAGCCACGGAAGTGAATGAAGAAGTGAAGAAAAAAGTTCCCAAGACAGGCCCTTGAGGGAAACTCACTTTACAAGATAGAAGAGTAAGAAGAGAGGAAATGCTGGCAAATTATCCCCTTCCAGGGTAGGAAGAGTCTGACTTTGAGAAGAAAGGATAGAAAAGGAAGAGAGCAGGGATGAAAAGGTACAAGTTTTTGAGGCCTTTTAGGTTGAGTACTACTCATCTCCAAAGCTTTCCTCTCTTTTTCGTTGTATCATTTTCCACTTAATAAACCCAATTATCAAACAGGTATATAGTTCGTTTCCAGAAAGATGGGAATCACTGTTTTCCAAATGCTCTGCCAGGTGGACCAATCGTGCAGGATGGCCCATAAAGGAGGAGGCACAATAATAAAAAGAAAACATCTGTCTTGAATGATGACAAGAGTGGAAGGAAGGGTTCCTATTTAGACCAGAAAGTAAAATTCCTGACTAATAATACTGTAACTTTCTTTAAGAATAAACTTTGATGTGGACCATAACATAACATTTTCATGCTTTCTACTGATGTTTGCTTGCAGTGTGTTTCCTTTCTCTGATTTTCTTTTTTTTTCTTGTAGATAGGATGTTTCTTGCACAACTTGTCAAGTATTTTAACATTATCAACATGTAGTGGACTTCCTGCCATCTAGGGAAGGGGAGGGGAGGAGACTGGGGGTAAAATTTGTAATGGAAAGCTTTGTAAAGATCAATACTGAGGAACTACCCATACATATGTTGTACAAATAAAAAGCTTTAATAAAAATTTAAAAAAAAGAATAAACTTTGAGAACACATATCTGGCTTGATGGCCCTCAGGGACTGTGTATCCTCTGATCTACTCCAATATGGTTTTTATTGTTTATTTTCTAATTTTCAACCTGGGGGAGGGCAATCTTGAGGTAACAGACTGAAAATGTACTCAGAAGACTCGGGGTCCATTTCTGACTCTGCTGCTTACTAGCTGTGGGATTATGGCTACATTATTTAACTTCTCTGACTCTCAATTCATGTGAAATTCATACCAGAAGCCTTTGATTACCAACCTCACAGGCTTGTGGTAAGGAAAGCACTTTAGAAATAGAAATTCACTTTATAAATATGTCAGAGGTAGGTTTCCGATACTGGTACCTCTCAGCTTAGATATGATGCTGTGACAAAATGAAATGCTCCCCAAGTCATTTAGCATTTAACACAAAGATGTTTACTCTGCCTTAACACAGTAAGGACACTTAACAAGGATGCAATGGCACCCCTTTGCTCCATTGAGTCCATATGATAACAGATCTGGTCAGTGGAGCAGGGGAAAGTGACTCAAATAGGGTTCAGAAATCTATCATCTCTGAGGTTCCTAGATTCTACCTGTCTGGAACTTTTTATGCTCTTAAGTGACCAGGAATCTATATCAGGGAAACTGAGACTAATGGAGACTAAAGAGCAGACAACCCCAAGTGGAATAGAGAAAAGGGAGGGGAAAAGGGGGTACAGACAACTGCCTGAGGGAAGCCTTGCCAATCAGGTGCCTGTCAGCTTTGTTTACTTTCAGGTAAAGCCTCTCCATGTTGTTTATGGGAGAAAAGAAGCTATATCAAGGAAATGTTGGTCCTATATACAAAATATAAGCTAATTTTTTTAATCAAACATGATTTCATTGGAATAGGGAATTGTTGAAGAGGAAATAGCCTCTATCAACACAGATCTATACCTCTTCTGCAACTGTCTTAAGCGCTTCCTAGGACACTGAGAAATTGAGTGTCCTGAACAGCCAATATGTGTCTTCCTGATTTTGAGTTCAGCTCCCTATCCGTTATTCATAATACCCTTCAAGTTATTCAGTGCTCCAAAAAAAAAGAAAGCATAGTATAATCAATAAAGAATCTGCATTGGAACCAAAAAGACCTAGATTCATACCCTGACTCCAATGTTTTATACATTCATAATGGATAAATGACTGAGAATGGCACTAAACTCAGTGCTTTGGGCAGCTCAATAAGACAATGTTTAAGACAACATGCTGTCTTAATTCTTGCCTGGGAGTTTCCTCTGCCAATGAAATCAGATAGTCCCTATCCTCAATATCAAATAAGTATAAATGGGTTCAAAGTGAACCTGAGATGATCTGTTTTGAGTTGAGAGCATGAGCAAAAGATGCTGACCTGTATTTTTTAGCAAAAGAACTTTCCTCACCAAAGTTCCTTACATCAATGAAGTCATAGGTCCAAATCTCTACCCTTCTCCTCCTGAACTCTCCTCCAAGGTGCTACTTTAATGACATTATAAGATAGAGATGACCTTGAACCTTCTGAAAGCTATGCCAGAGAAATAGAAGTCTTGGTAGGTCCTTACTCTAATCTGGAAAAGCATCAGACAAATGCTCAACTATCTACTGCATCTGTTGTGTAAAGATCAGACTAGCTGCACGTGGAAAGGTAGCCATCGGGGAACATCCTTGTTGGCCACGGCAATTTATTGTGGAACATGTGCCATCTGTGTTGGCAAAGGGGGTCCCTGGGTTAAGGTAATCACGTATCATCTGATATATAGAAGCATTAATCATCACGGCTGGAAAAGAACTTGTGTAAGGAGGTCTTAACAATGTGCAATGGAGAAGCAATCAGGTTTTGAGTGATTATATTAGGAACATTGCATAGAGGAGATAAATTCACATTTTACGATTTAAACAGCAATCTCGCTGAATGTTTAATAACCATTGCTAAAGCATGTCATGAAAAAATACTCAAAATGAGTAATTGAAAACACCATGGACCTTAAAGCAGCATCGTTCTGACTGAATTGCTTTTAAATACTTTTCATAATATTTCATTCAAATTTATGATGAGGTTAGTGAAATTTTCAACTCACTGTACAAATAAACATTGAATTAATTCAAGACACTTCATTTCCTGAGCTGACTCCCTCTGATAGACAAACAGGGCACATGCTCACTAACAAGGCTGGACCACTTGTTAGCAAATTCATTTCAGGGCAGAGTATTAGGATGGTTCAACAAAAGGGATGATTTGAATGATAGCTTTAGGGTGGGAGATACCTTAGAGATCTTTTAAGATCAATCCTTCCCACTAGTGTGGAAGAAATTAGGGCTTGACCCACATCTAACACCACATACCAAGATAAGATCTAAATGGGTTCATGATCTGGATATAAAGAGTGATACTATAAGTAAATTAGAGGAACGTAATATAGTTTACCTCTCAGACCTATGGAGATGGAATAAATTTATGTCCAAAGAAGAACTGGAACTCTTAATTGAAAACCAGATAGATAACTCTGACTATATTAAGTTAAAAAGTTTTTGTACAAACAAAATCAATGCAGACAAGATTAGGAGGGAAGCAATAAAATGGGAAATCATCTTTACATTGAAGGGTTCTGATAAAGGTCTCATCTCTAAAATATATAGAGAATTGTCTCATATTTATAAAAATTCAAGCCATTCTCCAAACAATAAATGGTCAAAGGATATGAACAATTTTCAGAGGATGAAATTAAAACTATTTATAGTCATATGAAAAGGTGCTCCAAGTCACTATTGATCAGAGAAATGCAAATCAAGACAATCCTGAGGTACCACTACACACCTGTCAGATTGGCTAAAATGACAGGAAAAGTTAATGATGAATGTTGGAGGGCATGTGGGAGGGCTGGGACACTGATGCATTGTTGGTGGAGCTGTGAACGGATACAGCCATTCTGGAGAACAATTTGGAGCTACGCTCAAAAAGTTATCAAACTGTGCGTACCCTTTGACCCAGCAGCATTTCTATTGGGTTTATATCCCAAAGAAATCATAAAGGAAGGAAAGGGCCCCACATGTGCAAGAATGTTTGTGGCAGCCCTTTTTGTAGTGGCTAGAAACTGGAAATTGAATAGATGCCCTTCAGTTGGAGAATGGCTGAATAAGTTGTGTTGTATGAATATTATGGAATATTATTGTTCTGTAAGAAATGACCAGCAAGATGATTTCAGAGAGGCTTGGAGAGACTTACATGAACTGATGCTGAGTGAAATGAGCAGAACCAGGAGATCATTATACATGGCAACAACAGCACTATATGACGATCAATTCTGATGGATATGGCTCTCTTCAACAATGAAATGTTTCAAACCACCTCCAATTGTTCACTGAAGAAAGCCATATACACCCAGAGAGGGATGTGAAATGTGGACCACAACATAACATTCTCATACTCCTTGATTGATGTTTGCTTATATTGTGTTTCCTTTATCTGATATATCTTTTGTGTAGATAAGATTTTTCTTGCACAACAATGATAAGTTTGGAAATATGTATACATATATTCGATTTGCCAATATTTTAACATAATTAACATGTAGTGGATATCCTGCCATCTAGGGGAGGGGTGGGGAGTTGGGGGGAAAAATTTGTAACAGAAAGCTATGTAAGGGTTAATGTTGAAGAATTACCCACACATATGTTATGCAAATAAAATCAAAAAAAAAAAAAGATCAATCCTTCCCATTTTACAGATAAGGAAACTGAGAAGTAATTTGCCTATTGTACACTTAGGAAAACACTCATTCCTCTTTAACAAATACATGTCCTTTTATCTTAAATCTGATCCACCCATCTTCTTGAATTTATGAAATCCTAGCTCCTACTATACTCCCTCCTAGTTCAATATTCTGGACTAAGAAAATAGGATTCCTTTCTCCTCACTGCCACATTAAGACCTTCCTTCTACTATTATTGCTCAGCAAGTTTTAATCCTCCATCCATCTTACCCCATTTGGATCCTTATGGAAGTCATCTACCAGCTCTATATCCTGTTGTTTAACCAAAGTGGTTCCCCAGGTCTTTATCCTAGAATGACATTTCTACATTCACACTCTTTGTCTCTATGTCTCGTATCTCTCCATCATTAGATTACATGAACCTATAAGTAAATTATTTCTAAATTTATATACCTTTCCATCTCCATCTCCTGGATTCCAGCCATACATCACCAGCTGCCTATTGAACATTTCAATCTCCTGTGTATCTCTATTCAAGCATTGCCCTGCAAAATGACTCACTGTCCCCTTCCCTGGCAGTCTAGATAGGAACAGTAAATAGGATGTAAAACTCAAAGTCAGAAAACCTGAATTCAAATTTAGCTTCAGACTCACACTAGCTGTGTCACTCTAGGTAAGTCATTTAGATAGTCAGTTTCCTCATCTGTAAAATAAGCATAATGCTACGCTTCTCTAGGTCTATGCAAAGCACTTTGCAAACTTTAAAATGTTATACAAATTCTAATTATCATTATCATCACTGTTAAAAATCCCTCTTTCTAAATTTCTTATTTTCTATATTTACTTCTATATTTCTACTGAGGGAATCTCCACTGGCTCAAGTTTACAACCCAAGGGCTATTTTAAACTCTTTAACTCTTCCATTTCTCATATCCAATCATTCACAAAGTCTTGTCAGTTCTACCTCAACACCATTAGATCTGTCTCTTCTCTAGTAATAGTGCTGCCATCCTAACAGACTCTAATTACCTCTTATCTGGACAATTCCCCTACACTTCCAGTTGTACTTCTTGCTTCCATTTCTCCTTGGTCAAATCACTCTTCAATACAGTTGACAAAGTATCCTTTCTAAAGTATAAGTTTGCCTATGCCATTCATTCTCTTGATTTAAGAATATTCAGATGTTCCTTATTGCCTGTAAGATAAAATATAAGTTCCTCAAAATTACATCTAAAGCACTTATTCTCCTTTATGTACATTAATTTTATGCCAAAGTAGCTGATTTGCTATTTCCCAAATTCAGTATACCATCTCCTAACTCTATGCCTAATTCCCAATTCCAAGTTCTTTATACATGCCTGGAATACGTCCTCCTCTTTTATCTCCCAGCTTTCCTAAAATCATTTTCTATTTATATATCACCTCCCTTGAACAAATATACACAGGTGCTATTTTTCATTTTTGGCCTTGTATCCCCAAAGCTAAGCACAATGTCTTGCATGTAGTAGGTACTTAATAAATGTTTCCTGACTTGAACTGTTGTTGTGTAACATTCTGGAAGAACTGATTCCAATTTTTGCTCTGCTACTCAATAGCTTCTTGACATCAAGCTAGTCTTTTCAGTTATCTGTAAAAGGGGAAAGGATGTTGACTTCCATGAGTCCTTTCAGCTTTAAAATAAATGATGCTATCATCCATGAATGGAGGAAAAAAGTACATTAAAAGCAAATGTTGTGTTCATCCAAACTAATCTCTCATGACCTCAGACTCCCAAAACTAGGTAGTCAATCATTGTTCTTTTTCTCAAAAGTATTTTATTTTTTCCAAATAGATGTAAAGATAGCTTTCAGCATTCATTTTTGTAAAACTTTTTGTCCCGAATTTTTCTTCCTCCTTCCCTTACCTCCCCTTCAAGACAGCAAACCATCTGATATAGGTTAAAAATGTGCAATTCTTTTCAACATATCTCCATATTTATCATGTTATGCAAGAAAAATCAGATCAAAAGGAAAAAAAACCTGAAAGAAAAGAAAAAAAACTAGCAAGAACAAAAAAGTGAAAACACCATGCTTCAATCCACATTCAGTTTCCATAGCGCTCTCTCAGAATGAGTACGGCATTTTCCATCCCAAGTCTATTGGAATTGCCTTGACTGATTTGGTTTCTTAAAACTCACAGTGAAAGAAAATGTGCATGGTCTGAGGCACAGGAATAAGAACAATACAGCTGTGGAACCTCCTGCTGTTAGAAAGGGCTTTCAATTGTCTGCCAATGTCAGGAGCCACAGCATCCAGCATAAGCTAGTTTCTAATTTAATAGACACGGGCCAACTGGATCACACCAGAACTTTCTGTTCTGGTTGTTTAAAGAGACCTGACAGTCTTGAAGTACTTCTGTAACAAATATGCTGCACATCTGTGATCTCTAGCATCTGCAAAGAGGGAAACATTGTGCCAATTGCATTTTTATTCCAAAAATTTCTCTTAAATTAGTGGGTTTGAGATATTTCACACATTCAACATGAAAGTCAATGTATGATAACTGAGTAACTTGAAAAACAATTCTAGAATGCCTGTGGGATGGTTTCTCCCTGGGTGTGGGAGGTAGGTAAAGTAGAACAAAGGTGGGTAAGGGAAAGGATGTTTTTCCAATAGGACAGAAAACGTCAGAGGTGGATTTTTCTGATGAAGCAGTAGAAATGGGAACTGGAGGCTATGTCATCACCTCACTTACATTCTCCACTGAAAAGCAGGAGACATGAGTAATTCATCAGCTAGTGACAATGACAACTCAAATATAAGCTTTCAGGCTTGAAAAAGGATGAAAGCTGGACAGTCCAACTGTCCAACACTTATAACCACAAAAATTTTAAATAATGAAAATAAGACCTCCAAGGAATAAGACAGAATCTATGAGGAAGGTTGAGGGAAGAACAAGAATTGTATGGGATGAGGAGACATAGAGGAGTTCCAATCTGCATTTGTAGAGAGAGTCTCCAAGTTGGAGAGATCACAGTTCTCTTGAAGAATTTGAGGCTTACAGTGTACTTTCCTCATAACAAATCCTGTGAAGTAAATGATATAAATATTGCTATCTCATGACTCGTCCAAGGTCACACAGCTATTTAAGAGGCAGCAAGTATATTCAAATCCAGTTCCCTAATTCTAAATCCAGTCTTTCCTTTATACAGCAGTGCCTCTAGTCTGAGACCAGCTGCTTTAGGAGAACTAATCTCTCTGGTGAAGAATTTTTGAGGAACATAGCTCATTTAGAGAATGGGATGAATATAAAATTCTATACTTGGGTAAAAAAAAAATCAACTCTCAAGTACCAAAGCAGGGGAGGGAGTGGTTGTGCCCACATGGATTCAAATAATATGGAGTTGAAAGAGACTTGAAGACCATCTTGGCCAACTACCTCCTTGTACAGATGAGAAAATTGAGACTAAGATGGTTGGAGTGACAGTCAAAGTTCTAAAGCTTATAAGTATCAAAGGTGGTCTTTGAACACATGAGCGCTGGCTCCAGAATGTACTTTTCCCACTGCCATCATACCATTTCCCATGGTTAGACTATAGTAACTGTGAATAATATCTAAGAAATAGGGGTCAACAGTGTAACATGGCAGCTAAAAAAATAAAGGAATCTGAAGGTACATTGGTAGCCAAAAGAGTTGGGTAGATTAATTACAATACTCCTCCTCTCCCCTGATCAGATCTGGAAAACAGTATGCAGTTGGGATTAATCATATTTTAGGAAGATAAGATGGAAAACATCCAGCTGAAGGGCAATCAGAATAACTAATGACCATGCTATATGAGATCCTGGGAATATTTAGCCTGAGAAGACTTGGGAGAGGAGTGAAAAATGATAGGTACCTTAAGGTATCTAAAGAACTAAAATAATAAAGCTGTATTTTACTTTTTCAACTTTGCCCTACAAAATAAAGGATGAAATTTGCAGAAAGGGAGATTTAGGCTTCATGTAAGGAAAAACTTCCAATCATTCAGAGTGTTCAAAGATGGAATGGGCTGTCTTAAGAAATAGTGGTTTCCCTTTCACTGGAAATTTTTAAGCAATCTAATGTAAAGGGAATTCCTGTTCAGGCAGAGACACATCAGTGAAGTCCCTTCTTTGGTCTTCTTTACAAATTGATATTTCTAGAATTTGGCAAATATTTGGTACTGATCTAAGTATTAAAGAATTGGCTTGTACCAATTCAATGTGTTGGACACAAAATTAGACTATCTCATTGGCACAAACCATCCCTATCAGAAGGTGCAATAGATATTGAATTCAGAAATCTCTGAAATGCTTTGAGGGACACTGTAAATTCCAACATCTCTTTTTGGGTCTGAAAAGTCATTTCCCATTCATATCTTTTCCATAAATGGACCAAGACACATGCTCCCTAAAGGAAAGATTCTGTGAATATCAATACCTATGTCAATTTAGATTAGCTACTGGGAAACTGATTTCAGATAATGTTGCCATGTAAAGCTCTATATTCTTGGCATAGTTATGATTCCCACATTTCCCACCAGGACTCTGGCAATGGAAATGGAGATCTGCACAAATTTCTTCTTTTGTTTGTTTAGTGTCTTCCCCCCAACCAAGAACTCCTGTAGGGCCACAGATCTAACACTTAAAATAGGGCTCCTGAAACCTATAAATCAAACAACCTATATGGGATTGCCTCATCTGACTAGACACATACTGACTGCCCTGGCAATGTAGCTCAGGACCCAGCTGAGAACTACATCTGGATGTAATGTATATCAATTCTACAACAAAAAATAACCTCACCTAAATCCCAGCAATAGCTGGATCTTGGATAGCCAAAGGATCCATAAAATGATTAGGAAAAAGGCTTGGGAGCTAGAAGAGTTATATTTCATGCCTGTAAATGTTTTCTAAATTGGCTATCAAAGGTATCCCCACACGAGGTTATATTGGCCAGTCAAGTTAGTCAACAAGTATTTATTAAGCACTTACTACATGACAGGCTCTATGTTAAGTGTTAGGGATACAACGAAAGGCAAAAATATGGTACATGCTTTCAAAGATCTCACATTTCAGTGAGGGAGATAATGGATTGTTATAAGGAAAGTACTAGCAATGAGGTGGACCAAGAAAGACTTCAAGCAGAAGATAGAGTTTGACTCAAATTTTGAAAAAAAAATCAGCAAATCTAGCAGTGAGGAGTGAGAATATTCCAGACATGGGGGCAGTAAAGGAAAAATTAGGAAATAGAGTGTCATGTATGAAAAATAGGAAGTAGGCTATCATGATTGGATTGTTGAGTATAAGAAGGGGAATAAAGTATAAGGAACCTAGAAAAGTTAGAAGGGGCCAATGTTCAAATGTCAAATAGCTTATCTTGTCTCTAATCGGGGAGCTAGCTATGTAACATAGTTTGGAGGAGAAAAACACTGAAAACAGAAAAATCATGAAGTCATTAGACAAGGATTTAGATTATCAACAGTTAATATTGCTAGTGTCTAAGTCTAGTATGATTCTTAGTAACTACTTTCTCTGCCACAATAATAATAATTATTAATAAAAATATATGGTATTTTAATGTTTGCAAAATGTTACAAATATTACCTCATTCTGTTTTCACAACCTTGGGATGTAGATGCTATTATTATCCCCATTTTATAGATGAGGAAACTGAGACAGACAGCAGTTAAGTAATTTGCACGGATTCACAGAATTGGTAAAAGTCTAAAGATAGATTGACCTCAGGTATCCCTGACTTCAGGCCTAAGTTTCTATTCCCTGAGCTACCTAAGAATTTATTTTTAAGCGATGAGTTAAATTAGATTTTAGTAAAAAGATTACAAAGTAGAAGTTAGAGCCCACATGAAGCCTTTGTAACAGAAATTGGCAATAAAACAAAATCATCTTGATTTCTTCTAAACACTCAGCAGACTCAGAGAATAGGATTGCTGAAATCAGATAGTGAGGGTTACTTATAGGAGGGGGAATAAGAGGAGAGGAACAACAGAAAGTCGAGGAGGAAGAGGCACTTGAGGTTGGTAATTTGCCCCTTGTTTAAATGCCTGATTGATTAAGGAGTCAAGTAAAACCAGAAATGAGAAAAAAAAAATGAAGAGAAAATGATAAAGGAGTTAGAGGTCGTGAGAAGAATATAGAATGAAATTGTGAGTCAGAGATAGAAATATAGGAGATTGTGGCCAGAGAGTAGAATTTCAGAGATAAGGATTGAAGAGGAAATATAGCTCTAGAAAGTAGTAGCTCTGAGTAGTCACGCTATTGTGTTCCTGAAGGAGAAATGGATAGGCAATATATCATGTGAAAAATACTGAGGGCATTCCATGCTTAACATGAGTAGACTATAGCTACTTAAAAAGTTAACGCAACCTTTGTGGGTGGATAGAAAAGCATCATCCCTGACAAGAGAATTTAATATCATACCTTATTCTAGAAAAACCACACATGGAGGATTGTGATCATTTGTACAAATGTACTTTTAAAAGGACAGTTACAACTTGGACCTTACTTAGAGAAAGGCTGTCCCTTCAAAAAGGAATGATACTTGTTCCATATGACACTAAAGAACAGGGACAATGGGCACAAAATTAGAAGAGGAGATAATGGTTCAATAGAAAGGAACATTTCCCTAATGTTCAGAGCTGTCCCTAAGTGGAATGAGCTATCTCACGACTATTTCTATCACAGGAAGTGTCTAAGGAGACACTGGTTGACCACTTCTTAGGAATACTATAAAGATTGTTAGGGAGGGAATTTAGAACTCAACACTTAAAATGAATATTTAAAATTAGCTTTTAATGTCATGGGGGGAGGAATAAAGTACTAAATGAAATATTTTTTAAGATTATTGCCACATCATAGAGGGACTGGGCTAGATGACTTCAAAGATCTCCTTCAACTCTCAGGCATTATATGTCTAAGATTCTATGAGATCAGTGGTAGAGAATAGTCTGCATATCTACTAGAATGTACACACCATGGAATATATGTCCTGTTAAATTAGTAGGAACAAGAAAAGCTTCATTAGCCATAAGCTAGCCTTTCTTCCAATTGAATAACTGAAAAAAAAAAAAAACAATGAAAATTGCTGAATTTTCTCTACAATTGTAAATAATGCTGCATCCACAAAAATATCTCATTTATATACATATACATACACATGTATACATATACACACATGTGTACATATATACATATACACACATTTATATACATATATACACATGTATACATATATACACATGTATACATATATACACATGTATACATATATACACACACACATATGCATTTCTCTGTGCCTCAGTTTTCTCATCTGTAAAATAAGAAAGTATGCCATCTAATGATAACTCACATTTATATAATTCCTACTATGCTCCAGACACTAAATTAATCACTTTACAAATATTATTTCACTTGATCTTCACAACACCCCTGGGAGAGAGAAGTGATCTTTTTATCCTCTAACAATTGCAGAAAAAGAGAGAGAGTTTAAAGGATATTTCCGAAGTCACATAACTACTGAGAGTTTGAAGCTGGATATGAACTCAGGTCTTCCTGACTGCCAGGATCTATTCACTGTGTCATCTATCTGCCTCAGTGTCCCTTTTGGCTCAAAATCCTATGGCTCCAGACATTTGCGCAAGATGACAGGACATTTGCGCAAGATAGCTGAGTGAAAACATGACTCTCTACGTCCTCCTCCGATCTTCTCTCAAATCACCAAGAAAATAAGCCTCTCAACTGATCTTCAAGTCAATGAATCCAGAAATATTTGGACACTGCTTCCAGTTACCTCTGAAGAATTTCATATCAGGTCTGTTTAACTCGGGCAGAGGAGTAAACAGTTTACTTGGTGCAGCCCGGAAGTGAGGGTGGGACCCAGCTCAGCTTGGCAGAAATTCCAAACTCCAAACTCCAAACACCTGGAGTTTATCTGAGGCACTCAGGACACTCTGCCCTGATTGAGGGCAGGTGTTCTGGCAGACTTGCCTTGTTTAAGGAGTAATTCGGACTTAGTCCTAGCCCCCACTGGCACAGCACCTTAAGATAATTCTCGGAATTGCCCCAGGGTAAACTACCACACCCACCACTTTTCTAGCCTTAAACAGACCTCCATGCTGTCTTAAAAAAAAA
>JAJPUD010002940.1:76785-93740 GCA_023553655.1 Myrmecobius fasciatus
CATACATATGTTATACAAATAAAAAGCTTTAATTAAAAAAAATCCTATGGCTCCAGCACCTAATACAAATCCTTGTACATAGTAGACACTTGATAAATTCTTGTTGAATTGATTAAATTACTGTGTCCAAAGTTTCAGATGAATCAAACACAAATTTACAAGTTTCTTATTTTCTAGAAAGTTATTTTAAAAAGATGTGAATGATTTAAAAAGACTAATATAGAATACAATATAAAACATCATTTATTATGTTGCATATGTACAGCAACATACTAAAAATGTGGCAAGGTAGCAAAATCTCTTTAAAAGAGCCATGACCTGGGGCAGCTAGGTGGCGCAGTGGATAGAGCACCAGCCCTGAACTCAGGAAGATGTGAATTCAAATCTGATCTCAGACACTTAACATTCCCTAGCTGTGTGACCCTGGGCAAGTCACTTAACCCCAATTGCCTCAGCAAAAAGCAAAAAAAAAAAAAAAAAAAAGAGCCATGACTTAATTGAATCTTTCTTTGTACTATAATGGATAAATTATTGTAGAGCTGATAATAAATTCATTTAACCCTTCTAAAAAGTCACTGTCAAAAATAATTTCAAAATCACCATCCCTGTTCTGCATTATGGTGGTAAATGGTCAATTTCATTCACAAACACTTTTAAATATCTTATTTGATAAGTTCATTGAGGTAAGCACTGAAGACACAAAGATGAAAAATTATATAGCTCTTGTTTCTCAAGCAGCCTAAATTTAATGGGATAAAAGGAACATTTTTTTAAAAAATGCCTGCAATCCAAGTTATATTAGATTTCATTTTTAAAAAACATTGAACAAAATCTTCAATGATATCTTTTCAAACATAATGGAAATATGTGAACTGAGTAATAGTAACATAGACAACCAATTAGGGAATTAGCTAAAAGGTTAAAGTCAAAATGCAATATTCAGTGGATCAAAGTCAACCTGAAAGTGTCTAGTGCAGTAGCCAAGAGATCTGTCCTTGGTTCTGTTCTGCTCTATATTGTTATGAAGAACTTGCATGAAGGTATTAACAGAAGCTTATCAACTTTTTACCTCACACGAATCCAGGAGGGATAGCTAACATGTTGGATAGCAAAATCAGGATCCAAAAATACTTTGGCAGGCTAGAATGATGGATTATATCTAATAAGGAGAAACTTAATATGGATAAAGGTAGAAGCCTAACATGTATTCCAGAATCCAACAATATTAATACTGAATGGAGTAAGACAGGGATAGAAAATACTTTTAGGAAGGATACCTATTGGTTTTAGTAGTGCAATAGAGAAGCCAAAAAAAAAACTAATGAAACCTCAAATTGCTTTATCAGAAGCACAGTGTCTACAATGAACATGTGATAGTCTCATAGCACTTTACCCTGATTAGAACTCATTTGAAGTACTGTGTACAGATTAAGGAAGGGACTTTGACTTTTCAGAAAGGATACTGACAATCTGAAGGATATCCAGAGAAAAAGGAGACTCAAAACTATGCCATACATCGACTACAAGTCTGTCATGTAGAAAAGAGATTATACTTCATTGTTTTGCCCCAAAGGGCCAAGGCATCAGTTTAAAAGGTAGCTTTGTAGAGAGGTGGTCTGTAACTCAACCAACGAGGAAAAAATCTTAACAATGAGGTGTAAAAAAGTAGAAATAACTTCTTCGATTAGTAGTGAATTCCTAATTATCAGATGTTTTTAGATAGATGATAAATGTTTTTGGAGCTATAATGGAGGAGATTCCTGCTCAGATATATGACCTCTGAGATGCTTTCCACTAAGATTCTATGATCCCATGGTAGGAGGTATACAAATCCAAGGGACTTAGCCCAGGAGGTCTAGGTGATTTATTCAAAGGATAGATTTAGAGCTAGAATGGACTTTAGAAGTAACCCAGTTTCTCTTATTTTATAGATGAGAAAACAGGCTCAAAATGGCTAAAGTCAGAAAAGCAGTGACAGTCGGGATTTAAATCATTGTCCTTTAACTCCCTAGTCAATATTCTTTCCAAAACCCCTTGCTGTTTCTATTCATGACAGAAATGGTTTTAACATGTTTTCTACAGGTTTAAATTGTTTGTGTGCCTTTGACTGATACTGTATACTCCTATATTTGCACAACCCAGATTACCTGTTATGACTAGGCTTCCTTTTCATGATTAGTAAAGCCTCCCTATTTACTTACATGGTGCTTAAACCTTATTGAACCTTCTTTCTCTAATGCCACAGGGTAATGCATTTCTGCAAATTTATTCTATGATTACATAAAAAGTTCATTCCCATATTCACTGCCTTAAGTCATCCCTGCTTGCCCTATTGGTCCCAAACAGTGCTTATATCTCTCCTGACTGATGAATGCTCTGTTAATATCCACATTACTGCATATCCCAGAATTCAGGGATTCTGGGGCCTGTGGAGTAACCATATAGCAGAAGTAACAAGTTCCCACTTGAATCCTTTGTTTAAATAAATGGCTCAATTTTATTCACTAGCAATGACAAGGCAGTATAATTTTTGTCTCAACTTTCTTCTCTAAAAGCATATTGAATCAGCTAATAATACCAAAGAGAGCAGTAGGGAGGGAAGAATCAACTGTAAGTAGAGGTTGAAGGAGATGGAAGTCAAAGATGACTAAGTGCCCAGGTGATAGCGATAATGGCAGTTCCATCAGCAAACATAGGGAAATTAGGAAGAAGAGCAAGTGTGTAGATGACAAATTCAGTTACATATAACATGTTTGAGGTGCTAAAGGGACATAAAAAATAGAGATGTCTATCAGCCTGTTAGAAATATATGAATGGAGATGTTGGAGGTAGAGATCCATATTTTTAATTTTATATATATATATGTATATGTATATATATATAAAGAAGATATTTTTATAAAGATAAAGCAATGACAGTGAATGAGACCATGAAAAGATAGCACTGAAAGAAAAGGGGGGTGGCAAAGTTAAATGTCTAAATTATGGAGATGGAGCAAGATAGAGGAACCAGTGAATCCAACTTTCTTAGGAATATCCATAAGGGATAAAAGAACCAGAATAAAATAATGCTAAGGAAATACAGAATATTAAGAAAGATTAAAGGGGAGAAATCTGGGCCCTACCACTGGTAGATGCTGCTGATGTAGGTGCATTACTGGGAAAGGGTCAGCACTTGCACAAAAGAATGACCTATAGATAATGAAAAGCTGCTCTTATAAATTGGCCCTTAGAGTCAATACCATACCCATGGTACTAAAACCCAAAATGAGTTATTCCCTGGCACTTCATTTCCCCTATTCAGCTCTTGATTTTCTGCTATCTGGATTGCTCTGGTTGGACATGATGTGGTCCATGAATTCTTGCTGTCACTGCCTCCCATCTTTCTCTCCTTGAAAGCAGTTGCTGGCTAATTTTTTTTTTTTGGAATTCCCTTATCAATTGTGGATTTGGTACTCTTGGATGGGCTCTCCCTCAGAACATAATTTGACTCTTGGTGGGACTGAGTCACTTAAAAGACTCATTGTCTTTGGATAGGTCTTTATTTTTCTATGCTAAAGCTCTATCTCCTTAGTACATATATCCTAAAAGGTTATAAATCTCATAATCCACAGTGCAAAAGAGAACAGACTTAAAGGAACATAAATTAATAACTTGAAAGGACCTTAGATGTCATCTAGTACAAAGCTTCCTAAATTGTCATGTGTAACTGAATGTGGAAATTGAAAAATCATGATTTATTATCAGCAAATGTTTGATTTGTATACCAATTTTATATACTTAACATACCCATGGGTGCACAAAAGTTTCTCAGGCAAAAAGGGGTCATGAGTGGAAAATGTTTAAGAAGCCCTGATCTGGTATAACCTCTTCACTTTTACAGATGAAGAGACTAAGGCTGCAAGTCAAAGTTATTTCTTAAGATTACACACAAGGGGGACAGCTAGGTGGTACAGTGAATAGAGCACCAACCCTGAAGTCAGGAGGACCTGAGTTCAAATCTGGCCTCAGACACTTAATATTTTCTAGCTTGTGACCCTGGGCAAGTCACTTAACCCCAACTGCCTAAGCCAAAAAAAATTATACACAAGGTCTCATAATTGGGATTTCAATTCAGGTCTTCTGATTATAAAACAAAACATTTCTAATGCCTTTCCTCCAAGGTTCTATGATTTATTATCTAAAAGAGGTACCTCCACATAGGAAGATGTAAGTCATTGTATAATAATGAAGAACACTATAATTCCACTCCCAGATTAATTTTCTTCTGACAGAAGTCACTAATCCTCCCACTTTAGGTAGTCCAAGGAGAAAGTGACTGACTTCAGGAATATCTGGAATACCCCCTTCCAACCAAAATTAATTGCTTCTACTTGGCTCAAGTATCTTCTGGCCAAAGTTCCCAGACATGATTAAATATTAATGATATAATCAATATTATCTATTGTAGATATATTGTATATTACATTTATATTACATAATATTATATGTATATTACTTTCCAATGATTTAGCCAAGATTACCTTCATCACAAAGACTTGGTCCTGAATTCTACCTTTCATGCTTACTTTTTGTGTTATCTTGGTAAAAATCACATAACTACTCTAGGCCTCAACCTCCTGATAAATTATATTGGGAAAGTGGTCTGCATGACATCTAAGCTCCCTTCAGATTTAGATCTATGATTTTATCCTACCTACTGAAGAAAGTTCTATTAAATTTGCTAATAAAAGAGAACCTTCTGCTAAAAGATTCAAAGAGGTACACAGTATAGTAAAGAAGTACAAACATATGGCTAGGTTGTATTGCAGTGGTGGCAACCTAAAATACCTATAGAAGATTAAAATGTAATTGGGAAATATCTAATAAAATAAATAAAAATTCAATCTAAAGCTTTCTAAGTAAATATGTGGCTAAAGGGGATCCTTATACACAGTTTAGTGGCCCCATTTTCTATCTGAGTTTGACACCATTGGATAGTAGAGTGTTGAATTTGAAGCTAAAAAGTTATAGGTTCAAATCTTGCCTCAAAAATTTATCAGGAAGGACTGCATCAAGATAATGGAGAAAAGGGAAGAAGTTGCTTGAGCTCTCCCCAATTTCCCTTGAATTTTAATCATTCCTCAAAACAAATAATTTTCCTGCCCAAAATAGCTTAACAGGACTTCAGGAAAGGCCTGTCTCACTTGGGTATAAGGGAAGTAAGTGCAGCCCAATATAGGTGGTACACAGACAAGCTAGTTGGAAGCCCCTATCCCCTGCACAGGTCAATAACCTCAGCAGGCTAGTAAAACACAGCAGGCCAGCTGTGAAGCCTCAGCTCTGATGCAGGCTAGTGGTCAGTCCTGGCAGGCCCAACACAGCCAGCTAGACTAGGCCAAGTGACCCCAGAACATCAGATAAGCTGCCAGCCCCCAAGTCTCAGGCACAGAAAACTAGTGACAAACCCCTGGCCCTAGGTGGAAGAAGTTTGAGACATTGCTACCTGTGCTCCAGGAACATAGCTCAACTATAAAAGTCATGAAATAGTCTAGACAATGAACAAATGAGACAAAACAAAACAAAACAAAATGCCCTAACAATAAAAAGTTACTGTGGTGACAGGTAAAATTAAAAAGTAGACTAAGAGGATGACAATGTCAAAAGACCTACCTCCAAAGCTTCAAAGAGAAATAAGAATTAGTTTCAGGTCCTCCAAATCCTCCTGGAATAGCTTGAAAAGGATGTTTTAAATCAAATAAGAGAAATAGAAGAAAAACTGGGAAATGAGTTATGCAAGAGAATTGTGGGAAAAGAGTTAATAGCTTGGTTTATTTTTTTAATCTTAGACATCTCTGAAGAACTCCAATCATCTAAAGAAAACCCTCTGTAATTTGCATCTTGGTAAGGTACTGCCCCCTCCAGTTTTGCATCATCTATAGAGAAATCTATATCAGACTATATGTTATTCATAATCTGTACTTGATCCCAAATTCAATAAATTGAAAGAGATCAAAGGGGGGAATTGGAATGGGAAAAAAGATCAATAATCGATGGCTTGAGTGCCTTGCTTTGTATTACTGTGCTAATTATCTATTAGCTACAATTTTTAATAGAATAATAAGTAACTTTGTGAGTATATTGCTGGATAAAAATCTGTGTAACTGAAACTATGATGTCATCCCAGGAAAATATCTGCATTAAGTTAACCTTAGGAGTGTAATTATAATCATTATAAGATATGTAACCATATTAATCATAATTACATTAAAATGCAATAGGCTACCTTATTGTGTAAAAGATGCCCACAGGTATAACAAGCTGATTGGAACTATAACACAAAAGGACAGGCCTGCTCCTTGAGCCATAGCTAGATTGCTTGCATCAAACATGAGTCAAGAAAACTATAAATAACTGTGAAGTCTGTTATTTGGGTGGATTGTCCTGAGAGGATTGTAAATTCTACTTTTGTTTCTCTTAATAAAAGTTGGTTTCTCTGCCCAGTATTCTTCATTTCACACATAAAATGGAAGCAGACAGCAAAGTGGATTAAAAAAACAGAATCCTAAACTATATTGTTTACAAGAAACACATCTGAAGCAGAGAGACAAAGAGTAAAGATAAAAGGCTAGAACAGAATATATTATGCTTCATCTGACATTTAAAAAAAAATAAGGGCAACAATTATATCTCAGGCAAAGCAAAAGCAAAAATAGACCCAATTAAAACACACTTTGCTAAAAGCTACCATAGAAAATGAATTAATATCAATACTCAGCATATATGCACTAAACGGTATAGCATCAATATTTCTAAAGGAGAGATTAAATGAGTAACAAAAAGAAATAGATGGTAAAACTATATTAGTAGGAGAACTTAACTTTTCCTTTTCAGAACTAGATAAATCTAACCACAAAATAAACAAGAAAGTAGTTAAGGAGGTGAATAGAATTTTAGAAAAATTAGACATGATAAACCTAGAGAGGAAATTGAATAGGAATAGAAAGGAATACAGTTTTCTCAACAGTATATAGAACCTACACACAAAAAATTGACCATGCATTAGGACATAAAAATCTCACAACCAAAAGCAGAAAGACAAAAATATTAAATGTATCCTTTTCAGATCATAATGGCATAAAATGACACTTAATAAATAGCCACAGAAAGATCAACAATTAGTTGGAGACTAAATAATCTAATTCTAAATAATGAGAGTCAAACAACAATTGCTAGAAACAATCAATAAATTCATCACAAAGAATGCCAACAATGAAAGAACTTATCAACATTTATGGGATTCAGTCAAAGGAATATGAAGGGGAAATTTTATGTCTCTAAATATTTACATCAATAAAACAGAGAAAGAGCAGATCAATGAATCTGGCTAAGAATAGAGTGCTAGATCAGTGGAACAGATTAAATACACAAGACACAATAGTATACGACATATTAACCTAATATTTGATAACCTAATATTTGATATTCCAGCTTCTGGAATAAAAACTAATTGACAAAAACTGCTGGAAAACTGGAAAAAAGTATGGCAGAAACTAAGAGACCAACATCTTACACTGTATACCAAGATAATGTCAAATTGGGTACATGATTTAAATGTAAGGGGTGATACCATAATCAAATTAGGAGAGAAATAGTTTATCTATTGGTAAGGTACCTATAGAAAAGGGAAGAATTTTTTACTAAAACAAGATAGAGAATATTCCAAGATGTAAAGTGGATAATTTTGATTATACTAAATTTAAAAGGTTTTGTGCCACAAAACCAATGCAACCGAGGCTAGAAGGAAAACAGAAATCTGAGAAATAGATTTTATAGAAATAATCTCTGATAAAGGTCTCATTTTTCAAATATATAGAGAACTAAATCAAATTTATAAGAATGCAAGTCACTGGGCAGCTAGATGGCATAATGGATATAGTACCAGCCCTGGATCAGGAGGACCTCAGTTCAAATCTGGTCTCAGACACTTAAAACTTATACAACTGTGTGATCCTGGGCAAGTCATTTAACCCCAATTGCCTCTCAAAAAAAAAAATACAAGTCATACTTCAATTGATAAATGGTCAAAAGATACAAATAGGCAGTTTTTAGATGAAGAAATAAAAATTATCTATAGTCATATGAAAAAATTGCCTAAATTGTTATTGATTAAAGAAATGCAAATTAAAATAACTCTGAAGTGACAGCTAATATATCATATTGGCTAACATGACAAAAAAAGGAAAATGACAAATGTTGAAGGCCATGTGAAAAATTTGGGATCCTATTTTACTAATTATGATAAAATTGGTAGAATAGGAAACTGATCTAACCCTTCTATAGAAAAATTTGTAACTATGCCCAAAAGGCAAACAAACTTTTCATGCCCTTTAATCATTCAATACCACTAGTAGATCTGTATCCCAAAGAAATCATAAAAGGGAAAAGCACCCATATGTACAAAAATATTTATAGCAGTTCTTTTTATGGTGGCAAAAAAAAGAAATTAATGGAATGTCCATCAATTGAGAAATAGCTGAACAAGTTGTGGTATATGAATGTAATGGAATATTATTTTGCTAAAAGAAATGATGAGCAGGCAGGCTTACATGAACTGATTTAAAGTGAAATAAGCAGAACTAGGAGAATTTTGTACACAGTAACAGCACCATTGTGTAATGATCAATTTGAATGGCTTCAACTCTTCTCAGCAGTATAATGATTCAAGACAATTCCAAAGAACTCATGATGGAAAATGCTATCCACTTCCAGAAAAAAAAAAAAAAGCAAAAACTGATGGAGTCTAAAGGCAAATTGAAGCTTAATATTTTCACTTTATTTTTGTTTTTTTTTCTCTTTAGTCTATTTCTTCTTTCACAACATTAATAGATTTCACATTATAGAAGTATTATATCATTTCACATAGATAATCTATATGAAATTGCTTGCAATTTTAGGGAAGAGGGGGAAAGAAAGGGGAAGAAGAAAACTTGGAACACCAATTTTAAAAAATGTTAAAAATATCTTTATATGAAATTAGAAAAAATAAAATATGAGTTTTATTTTAAAAAAAAAACATTTATTAGCTTCATAATTCTGATCAATGAGAACCTCCAGGGGCTTCAATTTTCTCATTTGTAAAATGAGCAGATTTTATTCAAATTATGTCTAAGATACTTTAGAGTTTGAAATCTATAATACTGGGCTTGTTTTCTCACTTGTGAGAACCATGAAATGAGGCCAGATGAGTTTTTCCCCCTAAGGTGCCCTTCAGAGCTGACATTCTCTGTTTAGACATCATCACATGGACCCCAAATCTGCTGAAACTTCCATGATAAAGTCAGAAAATTTCATGGAACTAAACAATTCATGGTCTCTCTTGGTTCACCAGAGTGGCCTTCGTGGCTATATTACAGCATGGAGACCAATACCAAACAAGCTATTTCATTCAGGGACAAAATTGAATTTGAATGAGGATAGAAGGAACTATTTCATTTTTGTCTCTATTCCCAGAACTTTGTGGAGCATCTGGAATATAGTAGGTTCTTAATAAATATTTGGTTATTGATGGATTATAATGGGAAAAGGGGCTAATAGTGCTTAGGCAATAGTAAGACCTTAACATGTTGCATCTTTCTTTCTCTGGATGTAATTAATAACATTCACCAAATAGCAACAGCAATAGTATACCTTCAAGCCAAGAAACATTTAATAGGTACCACATACATGCTCAGCAATGTGTTAAGCACTGGAAATACCAAAAAAAGAGGCAAAAAACAAACACACACCAGTCTCTTTTCTTAAGGAACTCACAGTGTAATTCGAAAAACAACATGCAAATAAGTGTGTATAAATAAGAAGATCATTTTATTAGGAAGTCACTAGCAATGTACAGGATTAGGAAAGACTTTGCAGAACATGTGATTGTAGCTGAAAGTTGAAGGAAACCAAAAGGTAGAAATGAGGAAAGAGAAAGAACTGTACACATTGAGGACAGCCAGCAAAAAGATGGAAATTTTTTCTGTGAGTAACTGCAAGAAGGTCAATGTCATTGAATTACAAAGCATCTGGGAAAAGGCAGTTAAGTAAGAGTAGAAAGGTAGGAGAGGACCAGGTCTTAAAGACCTTTAAAAGCCAGCGCATTCCATATTTAATTTTAGAGGTAATCAGGAGCTAATAGAATAGAAAAAGAATAGAATAAAGTGGGGTAGGGATGATATAACATATGGCCAAATTTATACCTTAAGAAGATCAAATTGATAGCTAAGTGAAGGGTGGGCTGAAGAGAGAAGAGATTTGAGGCAGGGAGATCAATCAGTAGGCTATTGCAATAGTCCAGGTAAAAAGTGATAAGTACCTGTATATATCATGGTGATGGGAGTTTTAGAGGACAGAACGAGGTATACATGAGAGATGTTAATCAAGGTAGAAAATACTAGGCTTTTTAACAAATTATATATGGACAGTGAAAGAGAACAAGGAGTTCACAGAGTCTTCACTACCCCAGGATAAACACATATATTTCTTTGAATCAATCCTCATATAGCATGAACTCAATGCCCTCTACCATCCTGGTTGCCTTTCTCTGGTAAGCACTCCAACCATCAATATCCTCCTAACTAGCTATTATACTAACAACCTATCAATATCCTTCTTAAATTGTAGTACCCAGAACTAAGCATGATGATCTGACCAGAAAAGAATACAAAGGGTCCATCCTATTCCTGAAAACTGGGCTTCTTTTAATTTTAATCTTCCCATCATGCTGCTGCCTCATTAATCTTGCAATTCACTAAAACTACCAAATCTTTGTCAATTAAAACTGCTATCTAATCATGATTTTCCCCAACTTGTACTTGTGGAGTTGCTTTAAAAAATAATTCTAATGAAATCCTTTTGTCAAACTTACAGATGATATGAAGCTTAGAAAGTTAGCTCAAACAATGGATGAAAGAAACTGAACTTCTCCCCCAAAACAAAAACTTCAGCAAGCAAATGAAAGCAAATTGAAGCCTAACAATTTAAAATCAAAGTTCCACATGGGTTCAAAAAATCAATTTCACAACACAATGGAAACTAGTTTCTCATGCTCCATGGAAGTAAGAAAGGAATCCACAGGTTTCTTTCTTTAAGGGAAAATAAATCTATCCCTTACCATAGGAAAAATAAATGGCTCCTGAAAGTTAGCAATCAGCAGCCAAGCTATGCCATCTTCCCAAGGCATGTTTTAGAGAAATAATGAAATGCCATCTAAAACTTGGTAAACCTGATGTCTACTACAAATTTTTGGTTGATAGAAATTATTCCAGGCTCCTTAACCCATAGGAAAAAGGAGAAATGCAGAGAAGTACTGATAAATTTAAAGGATGTGTGACAAATTTATGAGAGCAACCCTTGATATCGAAAAAAAATCTACCAAGTCACATGTTTAGCATTATCTGATCAATTCACTATTATTATATTCAGAAGTACTCCCCCCTCTGCTGATCCTATATTGATGCATCTGTGAAGGGCTCCTGCTCCCTTTGCCTATCTCTGTGTAAAGTAGAACTTACCCTATCTATCTCAGGCCACTCCAAGTCTGCCTAGTCTTCACTGAGTTGGTTTCTTAGGTTACACATTATGTGTGCAACATTATTTCCCAAAATGAGACCAAGTTAGGGACCTGAGGGTGGCAATGAGGTAGAAACAATCTGTATGATTTTGGTGCAAGTAGGCGTCCCATTCCTAGTGCACATGCTATTAATAAACCCCAAAGAGTTAAGTTAAAAGGAACTGTGAATGTGTATTTGTTGATTGAGATCCAGAACCTGACTAATACACTAGTGATGTGTGTAGGAACAAGTGACCTGTGAGAAGAAACTCAGAAAGCATCTTCAAAGACTAAAATTCCTGGGCAAAGAAACAGAATATTGTTCAGGCCAAGTCAAGTGGTCTATTTTTCACTGTTGTTGATGGAAGAAGTCTGAAAAGAAAAAGGCAAATAGGGGAAATGAACAATTAACTGAAATGATAATTCTCGAGAAGAGGATTTGATTTTCTGGACCAAGGCTTAAGATTTAAGAATAAGGGGCTCTTGGCCAGAGATAAAGTGAAGCTAATAAAAAGAAGGAAGAATATACTTTCCTGGAAATTTGTGATCAGGAAAGCTTTAGGAAAGACATAGAGATAGAGAGACAGAAAAACAAAGAGAAACAGAGACAAAGACACAGGACGAGTAAGGAAGATGGAAGAAAAAAGGGAAGAAAGGAGGAGAAGGAGAACTGTCCTCCCACCCAATATAACAATATAAATACTAAACCAGATGTCACAGCAAGTAGCAGATAAACACTGGAAGAAGAATATCAATATGTGTCCAGATGAGAGAGAAGGCTAGAAATAGTACTCAGTTTCAGATGCCAATATAAGAATAAATACAAAAAAAATGGGTAACATAAAATAGACATCTTAAAAGAAAGATTCTCTATGACTGAGGCATGATAGGATATGAGTTATAATTGAAATATGAAAATGGAAAGTTAGACCCTATTCAAAAAGAACATATTAAGTAAAAAAAAATAAAAGAGTAATGAAGCAGAATTATAAAACGGATGTTATTTTCCTATGCAAATTGACAAATGGAGAGAAGGGAAACATGGTAGAGGAACACTTTGGTGAGGAGTCAAAGAGAAGCTGAATCAGTATCATTTTGGAAGTATAGTAGAGACTACCAGCCAAAAGGAGGAAGTGCATGATAAGTTCCAGAAGCAGATCATAAAGTTAACATGGGAACAAGATATAATAACAATGGACTTCAATGGTACAGGCATTTACTGGAAGTCTTTCTCCTTGTAAAGGAGGAAAGCTAAGGTATTTTGTACTTGTCCAGCACATGCTCTGGAGCTACTCTCCCAACCCCATCCATGCTACAAGGCTGGTCCCCAGAGTTTACTCAGCTGCTATATCTCTCCTCAAAATCCTATATGGTATTAAGGGGTTAGGTATGTATGTGGGTGGGGAGGGGGGAAAATATCCTTCTAATGGTTTGGCTCATAAGCTTCTACTGATAAGCATTCCCTCTTCATGCTCATCTGTTGATATTAATTATTCAGCCAGCTTTAATTAGTTTTGAGAAAGGGGTATTTGATAATGTGGTCAGAACATTTGGCTCAAAATATCCTGCCCCCCCAATCTATTAATATACTCACCCACTAGTTCATAAAAGAGTTCAAGAAAAAGTAGACTCAATTGCTGGGGGATTTTTTGTTTGTCTTTACTGTAATCCTCCAGTTCTCCTTTTACATGTTCTCATCAGTTCTGGTATACCTTTTCTATTAGACTCTTTGGAGAGCTTTATATATTCCTTTTCCCCATTGTTCTCCAGTCTATACTATGTTTCCCATCCAGACATAATGATTAACCATTGTTGTCCTTGGGACATTGCTAAGATGTTAAGTCCAAATCCTCCAACTATCCAAAGTTCACTTGGTGCTCCTCTGATCAACAGGGAGGAAAAGGCACATACTTCTCTCCCCTGTCATGATTGCATTTTAGGAGATTGGCTAGAATTGCTTTCTCTACTCATTCAAATCTCTGTATTCTGACCTGGTCTGCTCTTTTATACAATATCCAAAGGACATGATCAAAGTCCTCCCTTGATTTTGCCAAAAAGCCATCCTGACCTATCTAGTTGAAATGATAGGATAATTCCAAACTTATTCACACCTGTTGATTCAATGGGACAGTGTTCTTACCTGATAAAAGCATGGTGGTTGATCAAGATCCTTGCCTCATCTCACACTCACATTGCTAATAATTTCATCTTAAAGAAGGTAGAAAAATGACACAAAAAAACTACTGTTCTGATCTTGATTTTGACTACCAGGGGAAAACAGGCTGCTAAAGTAAACATTTTAAGAACCTTAAAGGAAACAGATCAAACCATCTTCAAGTTCATTATGCAAAGATGGTCATATCCTCAATGTCCTAGAACCTTGAGACAACTAATTCCAAAGAATTTGGAAAGCATTTAGCTAGGATCCCATGGACTAAAATTCTATAGAACTTGACATAATGAAGAGAATGATCTCAAGAATAAAATTCTGATCATATTCAATTCAGATGAAAGAAAAGGCTTGTCAAAAAGGACTAATGCAGCTGTATAATATAAGGAGAAACTTAACAATTGAAGCTACCTGAGGTTGGAATGGAAAGTACAAGGTAATACTTTTTTCTGCATCACTATGGCACTTCAAAAAAAAAAAAATTAAAAAGCTATTGATCCAGTCATCAAGGATACTGTAGAAGGGATTCCTGGTCTCTAATATCCTGTCTAACTTTTAGAGTTTGTTATTTTAAGACAGAATAATCAACAATATAGAGATGGCCAGAAAAGTTTAGTTTCTCATGTTTAGCAGAGAATAGAAAAAAATCATAGAATAATATCTCAGTTGGAATTAAATCCAATAAGCATTTATTAAGCATCTCCTAAGTGCCATACATTATGTATATAAAAGGGACATAAAGGATAATATACTGTAATGATATATTAATTTAAAAATCCAATTCAAAAATAAATTCAGCTAGATAAAGGGAGAAAAATTTTTTAATTTAACTAGCAGGATCCAAAATAAATGAGATTAATAATAAATGCTTTCAAACTATTCAACTCAATGTATTAATTTTATTAATACACCCTCTTTGACTCACTGTTAGCTATTAAGTTTTTTTAAAAATGTGTTCTTCCTTATTCTCATAAGAATTGGCTCAAATAGGAAATAACATACTTACTCAATAGGGGTATAGAAATCCATCTTTCCCTGCAGGAAAATAGGAGGGGATTTGGATTTGGAAAGGAGAGGGTAAGTAATAAAAGAGAGGGCATATTGGGGGAGGGAGTGATCAGTGGCAAAACATTTTTGAGGAAAGACGGGATGAAAGGAGAAAATAAATGGGGGGAATACAATTAGCAATAGTAATTGTAAAAAAAAATTTTTCAAAGCAAGTTTCTGATAAGGCCTTATTTCTCAAACATAGAGGGAACTGAGTCAAATTTAGAAAGAATAAGAACCATGTCCCAGTTGATAAAAGATAAGATCTGTATCCAAAGGACTGCAAATTCATGCATATCCTGTTATCTAACAACATCCCAACTGAGCATAAATATAAAAGAGAATCAGAAAAAAAATACAGAAAAAAAAGAAAAATTATCTATGTGTACAAAAAATATTCATAGTAGCTTTCTTCTCGGGACAAAAAAATTTTTTTAGAAATTGAGAGAAGGCCTATCAATTGGGTAATGGCTCAATAAACCATGATAAGTTTTTGTGATAGAATATTATTATTCTCTGGAAAATGATGAGCAGGATGCTCTGGAGGGAAAAAAAACCTGGAAAATTCTCAAAAAACAAAGTGAAATATGCTGCATGCAAAGTAATAGCAATGTTATGTAATGATCTTATAAATGACTTTGTTATTCTGGTAAGTACAATCCTCTACAATTACTCTGAAGAACTTATGATGAAAAATCCTATCCATGTCCAGAGAAGGAACTGATTTGATTCAAATACAGACTGAAGTGCACTCTTGCTCTCACTTGCTCTCACTCTCTCACTCTAACTTAATTTTGTTTGAGGGTTTTTATCATCATTAGAGTGGCAGATCTATGTTTTTTTTCACAACTTAACTTTTATGGAAATGTTTTACATAACTTCTTGTGTGATTTCTTAATTGTGGGTGGGGATAAGGAAGAGAACCTAGAATTCAAAAGTCTTAAAAATAAATGTAAAAAAATTGTTTTGAATACAAGTGGGGAAAAATATTAAAGAAAAAAATTAAAGAAAAAGAAAGAAAATTCAATGATTCAATTATTTGACAGAAAGTATGTGTTAAATTTTGTTCTTAAAGCCCACAAAAAAAGTGTTAGACTGTTTTTCAACTAAGTTAAAGGTTATTTTTTTAAAGAAAGTTTCTTTTTTAAAGCCCAACAAGGCTTTTGTATGCAACTGGGCAATTTCCAGCTTTAGAAAACTAGTAACAATTGCTTTGAAAGTTAATTCTTTGGGAGTGAAATTGATTTTTCTCATCTTTACACAGAACAATCCAGTCTTTGCCACTTGATCCATTATCCATAGGGAATATGCTTGGCAACAACCAAGGACATCAATTAGCTTCTTCCTTGGTATCTTCAGCATATTCCAGTCCCACAATGAAAACTCTTCAAAGATTCTGGATAGTATTTCCACCAGGAACCACGTAGTTGGAATTTAGCTAAAGCCTATTTTACAATCTATCTGGCTCCTAAGTGGTCAAATTGCTCAATAAATGTTAAAGAGCTGAGGATATCACTGCATGACATATGAACAGAGTAACAACATAATATAACATTTCTGTACTACTTATATTTTTAAATGTCTTTATCCTTAACTTTAAATTTAGGGAAGCATATAAAATGACAGGAAAAGATAAAGATGAATGTTGGAGGGGATGTGGGAAGACTGGGACACTGATGCATTGTTGGTGGAGCTGTGAACGGATCCAGCCGTTCTGGAGAGCAATTTGGAGCTATGCTCAAAAAGTTATCAAACTATGCATACCCTTTGACCCAGCAGTGTTTCTATTGGGCTTATATCCCAAAGAAATCATAATGGAAGGAAAGGGCCCCACATGTGCAAGAATGTTTGTGGCAGCCCTTTTTGTAGTGGCTAGAAACAGGAAACTGAATGGATGCCCATCAATTGAAGAGTGGCTGAATAAATTATGGTATATGAATGTTATGGAATATTATTGCTCTGTAAGAAACAACCAGCAGGACGATTTCAGAGAGGCCTGGAGGGACTTGCATGAACTGATGCTCAGTGAAGTGAGCAGAACCAGGAGATCATTATTCACGGCAACAACAATACTATATGAGGATCAGTTCTAATGGACATCACTCTCTTCAACAATGAAATGCTTCAAACCAGTTCCAATTGTTCGGTGAAGAGAGCCATATACACC
>JAJPUD010002940.1:94349-105280 GCA_023553655.1 Myrmecobius fasciatus
GAGGGATGTGAAATGTGGACCACAACATAACATTTTCATGTTCTCTATTGAGGTTTGCTTGCATTGTATTTCCTTTATCAGATTATTCTTTCTTGTAGATATGATTTCTCCTGCACAAAAAATGATGCAATAACTATACATATATTCGATTTCTTAAGTATTCTAACATAATTATCATATAGTGGATATCCTGCCATCTAGGGGAGGGGTGGGGAGTGGGGGGGAAAAATTTGTAACAGAAAGCTTTGTAAGGGTTAATGTTTAGGAATTACCCATACATATGTTTTGCAAACAAAAAGTATTAATAAATAAAAAAAATTTTAAAAAATTAAAAAAAAAATTAGGGAAGCATAAAAACATAGCTTTATTGTTTTCCATTTAAAATATTT
The DNA here is from genome assembly GCA_023553655.1 of Myrmecobius fasciatus. NCBI lineage: Eukaryota > Metazoa > Chordata > Mammalia > Dasyuromorphia > Myrmecobiidae > Myrmecobius > Myrmecobius fasciatus. The sequence continues at coordinate 94,739 of JAJPUD010002940.1, forward strand.
TATTATTTTTTTCACAACTACATATAAAAACAATTAACATTCATTTAAATTTTTTTAAAAATTCTCTCTCCCTTCTTTCCTTCCCTCTTTTTTTATTATAGCTTTTTATTTACAGAATATATGAGTAATTTTTCTACATTGACCTTTGCAAAACCTTCTGTTCCAAATTTTTCCCTCCTTCCCCCCATCCTCACCCTTAGATGACAGGTAGTCTAACACATGTTAAATATGTTAAAATATATGATAAATCCAATATATGTATACATATCTATACAGTTATCTTGCAGCACAAGAAAAAAATAGGATCTAGAAAGAGGGGGAAAAAAAACAACCTAAAGAAGGAAAACAAAATGCAAACAAGCATCCACAAAAAACATTAAAATGCTATGTTGTGGTCCACATTCAGTTCCCACAGGCCTCTCCCTGGGTGTATATGGCTTTCTTCACTGAACAATGGGAACTGGTTTGAAACATTTTATTGTTGAAGAGAGCCATGTCCATCAGAATTGATCATATAGTCTTGTTGTTGCCATGTATAATGACCTCCTGGTTCTGCTCATTTCACTCAGCATCAGTTTATGTAAGTCTTTCCAGGCCTCTCTGAAATCGTCCTGCTGGTCGTTTCTTATAGAACAATAATATTCCATAACATTCATATACCATAATTTATTCAGCCACTCTCCAATTGATGGGCATCCATTCAGTTTCCAGTTTCTAGCCACTACAAAAAGAGCTGCCACAAACATTCTTGCACATGTGGGTCCCTTTCCCTCCTTTAAGATCTCTTTGGGATATAAGCCCAATATGCACAGTTTGATAACTTTTTCAGCATAGTTCCAAATTGCTCTCCAGAATGGTTGGATCTGTTCACAATTCCACCAACAATGTATCAGAGTCCCAGTTTTCCCACATCCCCTCCAATATTGGTCATTATCTTTTCCTGTCATCTTAGCCAATCTGACAGATGTGTAGTGGAATCTCAGAGTTGTCTTAATTTGCATTTCTCTGGTCAATAGTGATTTGGAGCACCTTTTCATATGGCTAGAAATAGTTTTAATTTCTTCATCTGAAAATTGTCTGTTCATATCTTTTGACCATTTATCAATTCTGCTGTCTCATCACAACATAGAGATTCACCTGGGATCTTGAAAAGTATTCTTTTGGAGCACAAACTTTTAAGTGTCTACAAAGCTAGAAAATTTTTAAGGATGGCCCCAGAAATAAGAAGTTGGCACTAACTAGGAATGAACCATTCCAGGCCCAGAAACACTCAAACCAGAAAGCTGACTATGAGATGATGAAAGCTTTGAACATAGTAAATCACAGCCCAGAAAAAAAAAATACAAAATAGCACTGGGTCCTGTAAAGCCTCTTTCTTCTTACATAGTGATCATGGCTGAATGATAGAAAAAGAAGCAGAAAGTATTCTTTGTCCTCTAAGTGATAAAGCTTATATATTATAGGAAGAACCTTCTTACTTTAAAGTAAGAACAAATGTGGTATTTGCAACTGAACAGAAGGAAAGTTCATGGAGGAAGAAAGACTTCCCAGAAATGTGGGGGAAAAAAAAAAAGCATTGATAGAGTTGATCCTAATGTAAGTTCAAAGGCAACAATTTCATAGGACATTTGATGATCACATCTTGTAGGACTTTTGATAAGTGTTAACAAACAGATCTGACAAAGATAATTGAAGCTTTTCCACCAACATCTGATGCAGAAAATGAAAAAGTAGAGAAATCCAACAAAGAATTTAACAAGATCTTCTAAGACAATATGTACTATTTAGTTTATCCAACTCTTTGAAATCTCATTTGAGTTTTCTTTGGAGGATCTGGAGAGGGTTGCCATTTCTTTCTCCTGCTCATTTTAAAGATAAGGAAACTGAGGCAAACAGGGTAAAATGACTTGCTCAGGGTCACAAAGCTAAAAAGTGTCTGAGGTCATACTTGAAACCTCAGGTCTTCCTGACTACAGGCCTAATTTTCTATCCACTGTGCCACTTAGTGGCCCCTAAAAATAATATAATATGATATGCAATACATAACATTATGGAATATAATATAATACAATAAAATGGGGAAGTAAGAGAGACAGAGAATAGTCGTATATACCATGATACTCTGTGCCTTCAATGTAAAGGTAGAACTAGAAATGAATGTGAAAATTTGAGAAATATAGTACAAGATTTAAGACTTACAGATAATTCAGAAATTTATAATGTAAATAAAAATATAGTTCAAGAAAAAAAGGAGGAAATTAATAGAATGTGGTCTGCACACACAAAAAAAGAAAGAAAAACGAAAGATATTGATTCTATTTTAGCAAACTGAAAATAATCAGCCACTGATTGTCATTTCAAGATCTAGTGTTCATGTATAATCAGATCACTAACTGGTCAAGGCTAAAATCAATACCAAATTACCAGAAAAGATTAAATGTAAGAGGAGGACACTCTATGTCAATCCAACAGCTCCAACCTAACATATTTAAACAAGCTGTTAATCCTAAAAGGTGGGGGTGGGAAAAGGAAAGGGATAAATTTAAAGATATTTACTATCAACATTTTTAGGAGATTTTAAGAGATGTAAAATTGTCACCACAACAAAGAAGCCAAAAAAGTCAAGAAGCAAGTCGTTTAGATGGTAATGAATGCTAAGTAATAAAAATAGCCTCAAGTTATGTTTGAAGGCTGGAGGGAAATCCAAAAAGGATTAGAAAAACTGCTCAAAGTGGATGTTGGGGTGATGATGAATGAAAAGAAGGCTAAATGAATCAACTCTTTAGTTTTTCTTTTCTCTAATGACCTTTAGAACAGAAAAGATTAAGGAGGGGGAGTAAAACTTAATAGAGAGTTAAAACATAAGATAAGTGAATAAATATCAGAGCACTTAACCAGCTTTCAGTGATTTTTAAATCAATTGGTCCTGATAAAGTAAATCTCACAGTAATGACATTTCTGGCAGATACAATTAATTTTGTAATCATGAAAAATGGAAAAATTATCAAAGGCCTGGAAATTGACAAATGTCCTTATTTTCAAAAACAGGCAAGTGAAAAATCTTCAAACTATAGGTCTCTAAACTTTGTTTTGATTCCTGAAAAAATCTGAGAATGCATTATTAAGAGGTTGAATCATTAACATTTAGAAAAAAGTTATCAATAAAACCAGCAGGACTACATCAAAAACAGGTGATACTAGATTAGCTTAATTTATTTTTCTGACAGAATTCGCAAGATTTCAGAATAGACAAGATTTCAACAAAGCATTTGGCTATGACTTTTGTGCTATATTTGTAAGCTTTGTAAAGATGTAGAAAAGGGCTAGGTAACAGTGCAGTTAAATAGATTGAAAACTCATTCAACTACAGTTGATGCATTATCCATTTGATGCATTACATTGGTTCATTATACATTTGATGACAAATTTGCAGAGGAAAGTCCCATGGTGGGGAAATGGAGATCTTGATCCCAGACTTGACCCAGGTATACCTGGGTCAAGTCTAGGTGTGTATATATATATATACCTGTATAACATTTATATCTGTAATTTGAATAAAGCCATAAATGATATAGTACTCGTTTTTTTCAAGTTTTATTGATGTCTTTTTTTCACCAGTCATTTCCTGATTTATTCTTCACCCCCATTGGACCCTCCCTTCTAATGAAGCAAAGAATTAATGCTCATTAAATTTGCAGGTGACAAATTTCAATAAACTTGGTTACAAGCTAACATGTTGTATGGCAGTCCAGATTAAAAAATAGAAAGAACAGAGAAGGAACTGATAAATAAAAGTATGTATAGGATGATTTTACATACTCATCTATGTATACATATACACACATATACATATATATATACATATTTGTGTCTAATGGTAGCCATCTTTAGGACAGAGGGAGGGAAGACAAAAAGGAAAAATAAAAAGAAAGCTACATGATAACTTTATTATATATTTAAAAGGAATAGCAAGTTGTACATAACAAATTTCCCAATTTCATGTACAATCATCTTTTTTTTCCTATTTTACTATGTTATGGAAATGCTTTATTAAGTTCAGAATAAATTAAATTTTTAAAAGCAAAAAATAAAGAACAAAACTAATAAGCTAAAATTTAATGGTGTCAAATGTAAAACCCTTCACTTGAGATTAAAATAAAAAGCCTCCTTTATTCAAGATGGAAGAAGTGTGCCTAGATAATATTTTTTTAACTTAATAACATTTCTTGTAAGGAAAAAAAAGGTCAGAATTTTAGTGGACTGAAAACTTTAAGTCAAGACAGAACTTCATGATGTCATTGGTCATCTTGGCTATGAGAATGGGAAAGGAAGGGAGATGTTGCTATTAAAACCTTAGGATATGGAAGAGGCAGAGCTAAGAGGAATACAAAGAAATAATGCTGAACTCCCCCCATCACAACTTCTCTACAAAGAGCTAAATGTACCAGACCAAGCCCTGATTGAGAAATCCAAGGGGAAAAAAATCACAGTGAGTCATATTTCCAGACCAGGTTGCATAAGGGGATAGATATACATATATAAATACTGAAAATAAGATCTGAACAGGGCTGGAATTAAAATATAAACAAGGTTTTGCACCAAACAGAGGAGATTCCTGGCCCATTTGGAGGATCCCAAATTTGTGCAGGAACATGAATTATATGGCAGTTCAATTGTTCACTCTCCAGCTCTGGGTTACAAATCCAGGGCAGACCAAGGAAACTTGGGTTGAGGAGTGACATATCAAGGTTAGGAATGGCCATGGGTCTAAGACTATGTACTAAACAAGAAAGCAAACATTGTGTGGCTCTAAGCACAGAAATAGACCCATGTCTCAGTTCCATTCCCAGGCTAGTCTGAAGCCTTCAATATAATAAGCAGGGAGGAAATCCCTAACCAAAAGAGATTTCACAGTTGTTGTTTTTTTCTTTATGAACCTGTAGAGATTTTCATTTGGCTGAAATTGTAACAGCAATGTACTAAGACTCCCAAATACAGGAAGCTGTTCCAACCTAGACCCATGTCAGAAACTTACAGAACTAAGATGGAGGGGGGAGATGTATGATCATGCCTCATCTTGTATCAGAACCCTCCAAGATCAATGAAACTATTATTCCAAGATCCTGAAAGAATGCAATACTCAATAACCCCCCAAAAAGCAGAAGATAGACACAAATGGACAAAAGTTCAAACCAGACATTCTCCCCTAGAAATTCAAAAAGCAAAATCCTAACAAAGTTTATAATCAAGAAGTATGCTGGAACAATGAAGAAACCCCCAAGAAATGAATTTCATTATAAAGAATTATTATAGTGACATGTACACAATTGATACAAAGTCAGAAGAACAGAATGAATCCAAAATATCAACAAGGAAAACTTTAAAGAAAAATATAGCTTAGGCATGAGTTCAACTAGAATTCCTAGAAGAGAGGAAATGATACTTTAAAAGAGTATTTTAAAATAAAAGATTTTTAAAGCTCAATAAGAGCACTAGAGAAGAACAAAATGAGGAAATAAACAAGATATTGAAGAAAGATATTAAAAACAAAAATAAACAGCTAAGAACAAGCGGTACAAAACCTCATCCAAGAGGAAAAAAGTTCTCTTAAAGTTAAAATTGGTCAGGTAAAAGCTTAGAGAAAACAATGTGAAATACTAAAATCAGAATCAAGTAATTGAAAAGTAGAAAAAAATATATAAGGATATAAAAAATATCCTCTCCCTCTTTTCCATTTCCCTCTCCCTCTTTCTCTCTAGTAAGGCAATTGGGTTAAGTGACTTGCTAGTAAGTGTTACATGTCAGGTCAGATTTGAACTTTCTCCTCATTTCAGGACCAGTGCTTTATTCACTATGCTATCTAACTAGCCCCAAGGTATCTCATAGCAAAAATAACTCTCAGAAAATAAATTGAGGAGAAATAACTAGCAAAGAATTAAAAACTGAAAGAGCGTTGATTATTCAGAAATAGCTGAACAACTTATAGCATACAAAGGTGATGAAATTCTATTGTGCTATATGAAGGGAAAGTTTTATTTGAAACCTGGGAAGACTTATTAACTGATGCAGTGAAGTGAACAGAACCAGGAGAACAATTTGTGCAAGAACAACATTGTAAAGACAAATAGCTCTAAAAGACTTGGAAACTGATAAAAAAAAAAAAAAAAAAAAACTCTGAAAGACTTAGAAACTGATAAAAACAAACAACTTTGACTTAGAAACTGATAAACCAACCCGGAAGACTCATGATGGCACATACTCTTCACTTCCTGAGAGATGATGAACTCACATGTGGTTGGAGATGTATTTTGGGGGGATACGGCCAAAGGAGAAATTAGCATTACTTCACTACCTCTTTGTAACAAGGGTTTTGTCTTTCTTATTTTCTCAGTGTGTGTTAGGGGAAGGATAGATAGGAAAGAGAAAAAGCTTCATTAAATTTACGGGGAAAAGTCTTGGCAAAATCAGTCCATGTTTCTATGGTAACACCACCAGCCCATGGAACCTGGACATTCTGGATTGTTTGTACTTTACTTAACATAGAGCTAATGATGATGTTTATCATCAGTAATTTATTATTGACTAAAGAAGCAGCAAGGACATAGTTAACTGGGTCAGGGATCTATTTCCCATTCTTAGCAAGTTCCAAGGCAAGAAAATCTAAGGGACAAAGACCCTTACTTCAGTGTACTCCACTTACCTACGGGCCAACTTGCATCTGTCTGACCTTTTTTGCTCTAGCTTGTGCTTGTGTTAACAATCTAATACTTTTAATTAACTGGTCTTAGAAAAAGATCACCAGATAACCTTTAAAACTCTTAACCCAACTCATATATCACTAGGGTATATTTCTCATACTTTTTAAGTCCACATAGCCCGACTTCTTCCTTCCAAACACCTCATACAGTGCTATGCAAGCTATAAATATTTATTAATATAGAGGAAGTGTGTTATAATGCAGTGGTTCTCAAAGTGTGGTCCAGAGAATCCTGGGAGGCTCTAAAATCCTTACAGAGGAGCTATAAATTTATTTTTATTTCTAATATGGTAAATACCTATAAATATAACCTACATATACAAAAATTCTTTGGACAGAACCTCAATAATTTATTATAGTATAAAGATATTGAGAACAAAAGTTTGAGAACCATTGCTATAGTGGATGGAGTCCTGAGCTTGCTCAGGAAAATGAATCCCTGTTCAAGTCCCACTTCAGTCACTTTCTAGCTGTGTGACCCTGAGCAAATTACTCAACCACTTGGAGTCTGTTTCTGAAACTCTGAAATGAGAGACTTTTATAGCTCTGGGTCTGTAATCTGTCAACAAACATTATTAAGCCTAAGTTATACATCCAGCATTGTAGATACAAAGAAAAGCCAAAACAGTCCCTGTTCTCAAGGGGCTTACGTTCTAACAAGGGGATTCAACATGTAAATAACTAGGTCCTACTAGAAGTATACAGAGTAGAAAGAAGGTGATCTGATAGGAAAAGACATCTAAGGGAACAGAAAAGGCATCTATGAAAGATAAAATGTGAACAGACTTTTGAAGGACTCAACAAATTAAAAGGCAGAGTTGAGAGGGGAGTTGTACCATTTGAAATAATCACCCTGGAAGCTTTGTAGAAGATAGATTGAAATAGAAAAAGACTTGAGGCAAGGGAGACCAGTTAGGAGGCTATTATAGTAGTCCAGGTGAGAGACAAATAGGGCCTAAAGTAGAAAAGATAAAGGAATAAGTATTTATATAGCACTTATTCTATGCCAGGCACTGTGCTAAGAAATTTCTCATTTGATCTTCACAAAAACCCTGCATTGTATTATCCCTAGCTAAGAGTGAAGGAAATTCAGACAAAAAGGACTAAATGTCTGAGGTCAGATTTGAACTTAAGTTTTCCTGATTACAGATCCATTGTGTCACCAGTTGCCTTTAGAACCATGTTTATGACTAAATGATCGGAGAGATAAAGATGTTTTCAAGAGAAAAGTGGAAATGAAAATATTTGACAAAAGATTGGGTTTTGGATTAGTCAGAGTAAGGAATTAAGGGAAATTGTGAAATTGGGTAATGGAAGGATGGTGATGTTCTCAACAGTAATAAGGAGAGAGTTATAGGTGAAAGAGTTCTAGAATTTTGTTCACTGACAAAAATATAATTTAATTTTTAAAAAGGAGTTCTGTTATGGACATATTGAGTTTGAGATGCCTGTATATCCATTTGGAAAAATCCAGTATGTGTCTACAGCTCAGGAGAGATGCTAGGTGTGGGAATTATTTCTACAGAGATGATAATAGACACTATAGATAAAATCACCAAGAAAGTTAATAAACAGCAAAATAGAGGAAGGATCAAGCCAGCCTTGGGAAACACCAATGTTTTAGTGGACATGACATGGATGAAGACCCAGCAAAGCAGATAGAGTAATGGCAGTCAAGCAGACATGAGGATAACTAGGTGAGAGCAGTATCACAGAAAGCTAGAGCAATAATGTCAAATGTGATGCTCATGAAGACTCAAGATTGAGAAAATATTTGCCATTAGATTGGAAAATAAGTGATTAGATAAATAATTTTAAAAATAAAAAAGTATAATTGGTAACTTTGGAAAGGATAGTTTCAGTTAAATGATGAGGTCAGAAGTTAGATTAAAGGGAGTTTCAAAGAGTATAAGGGCACAGGAAGTAAAAGAATTTAAGGTAAATTACTAACTTGTACCTAATAAATGCTTGTTGAAAAAAAATAAATTTAAAAAATTTAAAAAAAATAAATGCTTGTTGAATTAAGCTGAATTGAATCTCTTCCTATTATCAGTCTACTAACTCTAAGCTTGAGTTTGTTCATGTATGAAATGAGATCCCTTCTAGTTCTAGATTCCAAGATCCTACACCTTTGTAATCCTAAGCAAATCACTGAACAGCTCAGCATCAGTTTTTCTCTGTAAAATGGGTTAGTCAAATTAGAAGGCCTCTGAGGCTCTTCCTAACTTTGAAAACTATAATTCTGTGATGTATAAATGAAGAGAGCTGGACTGGAAAGACTGATTTTTAAATCTGTAATCTGATTTTAAGATTTTTGCTGTATGATCTTGGGCAAAATTTCAATGAGCACCTATGTCATCCATCTATACAATAAAGGGCAGCTAGGTAGTACAGTAGATGGAGCCCTGGGCCTGGAGGAAGACCTGAATTCAAATCTAGCCTCTAATACTTACTAGTGGTGTGATCCTGGGCAAATCACTTGATCCTTTTAGATCTCAAAGCCTTCATCTGTAAAAATGAAGATACTACAGCCAACCTCACTAGGGTCATTGTAAGAATCAAATGAGATAATAATGCACATAAAGCACTTTGAAAAATTTAAAAGGTCTATATAGCATGTCCCCAAAGTCTTAATGTAGCCTTGAGCTATTTAAGCTTAAAGTTGTATTTTTGGGACACCTAAATAAACATCAGATTTGAGGGTCTTCCCCTCCCAGATTCATTCATTCATCCATTTATTTTGATTTTTTTCGGACTAGGTAAAAGAGGAGATTCTTTACCTCAATTGACAGCTAGCCTTAATCACTGAATGGGTGCAACCTCAGTCAAATTGAGACCTGTTGAATTCCTTATCTTAAAAAGACTAAGGTCTTCCATTTCATTCAGGGCTATCTCCAGTCATCCTGATCTATATTTGGTCACTGGCCCCAAATGTCATTGTCTTCTTCGAGAAAGAAGGACAAACTTCAACATAAAATTGTATTATTCTGTAGCTAAAAGGAAACCTAAAGGCACATTCTTCTCCAGGTTGTATTCCCTCACTTTCTCAACCAACCCATTATCCCTCCCACCACTTTCAGCTTCCCTTTATATGTTGTCTTCTCCCATTAGAAAAGTAAGCTCCTTGAAGGAACTTGTCTTTCTTCCTTCGTGTATTTATATTCCTGGCACTTAGCACAATGCATGTTAAATGAATGTTTGTTGACTCACTGACTGATTTTACAAAGGAAAACTAGATATGAGGTTCCATGATCTGCTCTAGATCATAAAGGGAATTAGTTGCTAGACATTTTCACTTCTGTGCCTTTCTATAAACCAAAGTAGATCCTGCCAATACTTCAACATTTACATCTTCTGGGTCTTCTTAACACGCTGGATTCAAAAACTCTCCTCCTCTAACTATCCTTTATCATCCTTGCTCTATGACATTCTCTCTAAGTTTTTTTGCATGATCATGCACTTCCAGTAAATCTGTCTTGTTCCTTCCAGCCTCCTATTTGTGACCTTTTACAGAACTCATCCATCACCAGCTGTATTAGTGGAAGCTACTTTCAGGTGAGCTGAGGCTGAAGTCCCCATGGGCCAGGGAATAAAGAAAAGAAGAAAGGTCTCTTTCTGAAATCTCCTCCCTTAGGGAAGAGTCAGACCTGTAGGACTGATTAACGATGTTGGGGATTCTGGGGGCTGAAGACCTCAAGTCAGATCGTTGTCTCCAGACCAGAAACACCATCATAGACTTACAAATGGAGAACTATAAAGCACTTTAGGGATTCCCTAGTTTCATC
>JAJPUD010002940.1:105290-128571 GCA_023553655.1 Myrmecobius fasciatus
TACAAATGGAGAACTATAAAGCACTTTAGGGATTCCCTAGTTTCATCAGGCCCTACTAAAGTTTTACAGATTGATAAAACATGGTCCAAATAGGAAAAGGAGCTGACCAGCACAAGAGCACACAAGAATTAAATTGCAGAGCCCAAATTTGAACTCTTAACTACCTTTCTACTAATAGGCTAATTTACAAAGACACTGGAATTTAAGTTCAAAAAACAGTCAAAGATTTGGTGTATAGGTCAGGCTCAATGGTTTCATAGTGCCCTTTAGTGTATTCAATCTCCTTGGAATGCTCATCCATTTTCATACCTGGCTTTATGAGGTTGCTCCTTCCTTTCCACTAAATGTGAATGAAGTTCAGTCAAGCTCATCATACTGTGCTCAGGGGAATCAGTCATCTCCAAATGGCAGAGAACAGTAATTCCTAAGAGATGGTTTGTATATGGTTCTTTTCATTGTATTTTGCCTTGTGTTACCAGTAATCAGGATTGTCCTTTGAAATGTTACAGTAATCCTAACATAACAGTTGGCATTATTTACTTTTCATTTATGAAAAGAAATTGGTAGGAAGCCACTTAAACACCAAGAGGATTAACTTCTACATTCAGCAAATTAAAGATTTCCCATTTACCTGGGGGTCAGTCTTCTGACAATTTCAATGACCTTTCAATATCTTTTGAGAATCATGAAATCAAAAGTCATCCCCTTTTCTCTTGAAATTCCCTGAGAAGCAAGGCAATCAGTAATCTCAAGTCTGGATATTTTTTTCCTATAGGAGAAGCACAGAGATGATAGAATGCAACTCAGTAAGCATTTATTAAATGTCTGTGAATCAGGTACTGGGTTAGGTGCACACATTATAAAAGTCAAACAGTTCCCACCTTCTACAGAAGGATTACAATTCTAGAGCCAAAAAAGAGACCTTAGAATCTCCTCATTTAGAGATGAAAAAAGTTAAGGTTTAGAGAGGCTCTCAGTTATTTGCCTACACTCTCACAAATAATAAATAATACAGTTAATTTGAATCCAAATCCTCTGGCTCCAAAGCTATCACTATTTTCAGTGTATTACAGAGCCTCTCAGATGATTATCCTTGTATACATCTTAAAGAATCAGAGAGAAAAACACACAAAAAAACTTCTGTTAAGTACAGATGAATTGTGCACATCAATGGAATGTAGCTTTCTGTTCATATTCAATTCTGATGCTTAGATTTAGGGCTGAGGTGGGTTCACATATTGCTAGAATCAGTGGCAACTGACCACCAAGGAGATAGCAAAATCAGCGAATGGAAAAGTACAGCACTCTAGAGCCAGAAGCAAACAGCTACATTTGCTTACCATGGCAAGATGCACAATATATTTTATTGAGCTATAATAAGACAGGGAACTGTGTAATTCATTATAAAAATATTGCCATCAAAACTAGTTAATTTTTTTAAGTGCTTAGTGCTTAAAGGGGAATGACCTTCAGTTATCTTGGTGATTTATTTATTTGGAGTAGCTCAATGCTGCAGATAAATGAAGAGTCAAGGAAATTACCTTCAATAAAAATTTATATTGCTGGTGCTATCCTGTCCCACCACTACTATATCTCATCAAGGCCAAAAAGTAGAAATTCATTCTGACTTGGGCTGTTAGAAACAGCTGATGCACATGACCATCCTTTATTTATTATTCATCTTATTCCAGGGGAAACCAAAAGTTTAGCAATAAAGTGTTATTTTATATCATTATTCCTGATTTAGGGTTATGCATTGGTTTTCAAAAATGGATGGTCAAGAATATCAAGAGAATTAATGTAAAAATGCAATAGAAGGAAGCTAGCCGTATCATATCTCAAACTATGTTACAAAGCAACAATCATCAAAAGTTTCTGTACAGATTAAAAAATAGAGTACTGCACCAGTTTAATAGCTTAGGTAGACAAGACACAGTAATAAATGACCTTAATAATTGAGTATTTGATAAACCCCAAGATCCTAGCTTCTGAAATAATAACTTACTATCTGACAAAAAACAGTTGGAAAAACTGGAAAACTGTATGGCAGAAACTAGGAATGAACCAGCATCTTACACTTTACACCAAGATAAGGTCAAAATGGGTACATGATTTAGACATAAGGAATGATACCACAAGCACATTAGAAAAGCAAGGAAATGTTTATCTGTCAGATCTATGGAGAAGGAAATAATTAAAAAGATAGAGAGCATTATGAAATGTAAAATAGATAATTTATGTTATATTAAAATTTAAAAAATAAAATTATGTTATAGTAAAATATTACATATTAAAATTAAATTAAAATTGTGTTAAAGTTATACTAAAATTAAATTTTTATTAAAATTATATTTTAAAAAACAATGCAACTAACGCAGAAGCTAGGAGATAATTTTATAATAAATGTCTATGATAAAGGCTTTATTTCTCAAATATATGGAGAACTGAGTCAGATTTATATAAATAGTAAAAGTATATGAACAAGCAGTTTTCAGATGAAGAAATCAAAGCTATCCAAAGTCATAAAAATTTTGTAAATCACTATTGATTATAGAAAGGCAAATTAAAACAACTCTAAATTAACGACACCTATCAGATCAGTTAATATGACAGAAAAGGAAAATGATAAATGTTGGAGAGAATGTAGGAAAATTGGAGTTTAATGCATTGTTGGCAGAACTGTGAACTGATCCAATCATTCTAGAGAGCAATTTGGAACTATGCCCAAAGGGCAACCAAATTATGAATATTTTTTGATCCAGCAATACCACTATTAGGTCTATCTCCTAAAGAGATCATAAAAAGAGAAAATAATGTATGTGTACAAAAATATTTATAGTAATTCTTTTGGTGGTAACAAAGAATTGAAAATTGAGCAGATTCCCATCAAATGGGGATTGGCTGAAAAAGTTGTGGTATATGAATTAATGAAATATTATTTTGCTATAAGAAATGATTAGCAGACAGATTTCAGAAAAACCTGGAAAGACTTACATGAACTGATGCAAAGTGAAATGAGAGGGGCAGCTGGGTAGCGTGGAAAGAGCACCAGCCCTGAAGTCAGGAGGACCTGAGTTCAGATCTGGTCTCAGACACTTAACATTCCCTAGCTGTGTGACCCTGGACAAGTCACTTAACCCCAATTGCCTCAGCAAAAGTGAAATGAGAAGAATCAGAAGAATGTTGTATACAATTACAGCAACACTGTGCAGTAATTAACTACGAATGACTTAACTCTTCTCAGCAATACATTGATCCAAGACAATTCCAAAGGACTCATAATGGAAAATGTTATTCACATCCTGAGAAAGAACCATAGAGTCTAAATGAAGATCAAAGCATACTATTTTCACTTTATTTTGTGTTTTTCCTCTGGGTCTGGTTTTTTTTCCCTTTCACAACATGACTTATATGGAGATATGTTTTACATGATTTCACAGATATAAACTACATCAAATTGCTTACTATTTTAGGTAGGAATAAGGGAGAAAAATTTACACCTCAATTTTTAAAAAAAAAATGAATATTTTTACATGTAATTGGAAAAAATAAAATACTATTTAGAAAAAATGGATGGTATTCAAAAAAGTTTTTTTTTCCAAGAACAAGAACTGATTCTTTTCCTTTACAAATTCAATTCAACAAAGAGCTATTAAACACTTACTATATGGAAAATAAAGATGAATGAGTATCTGGCCTAGTGGTGTTCCAGCCTAGTTAATAAGGTGAAAGACATAAATACTAGAATACAAAACAGAATATCATAAGCATCATTAGAATGTGACCTGCCTCTAAGACAAGAGAATGTCTTTTGTCTTTCTTTACAATTCAAGAGCTTAGTGCTTAAAAAACCGAATATGAAAGTGTGGTGGGTTTTGTTTTTGGTTTTGTTTTTTTTTTTGTTTTTTTTGGTAATGTTATAAGAAATCTGAGGAGAGATTATTCCCAACTGCTAAGAAAATGTGAAAAATGAGTTTGACCTTGAAATATCAGTAGAATGGTAATAGATGGAAAGATTCAATCCAATTAATTCAATTAAAATTTATTAAGTGCCTATGTGAAAGAATGCAGATGCAAAGATGATGGGGTAAGGAAGATGAGGGTAGTTCCACTCTACTAAGCAAATACTAAAAAGCAAGAATGACTAAATAATCAAGCATAATTTTCAAATAATTGGGATGATTGGGAAAAAGTGTAAGATAAGAATGGAATCAGGTTAATATGAGATATCGGTCAGGAGTTAATTGAATACACAATGTATATCCATCTTGAGGATAACAGTTTAACTAGTTCAGGAATAATCTTTATCACAACAAGGGTTGCATCTAGGTGATGATTTTTTTCAACCACACAATTCAAAAAAAGGAGATAAACCTTACTATTTTTCACAAAGCCATTCCAAGTTGGTATGGCTCATTTCTAGAGTTTGAGCTTTTAGCATACTTTTCAAAAATCCAAGGATACTTTCACAATGGAATGGCAGGGAGAGAGTCAATAACAGGGGGAATGGGGACTAAACTGTGGTTATAGAGCCTAAATGAATACATAATGAATCCACCTAGCACATTATCAAGACTTTCTCCAGTAACTTGTGTTTTTTGGTGTATTTTAATCTTGAGAGGGAATCCTGAGCACCAGGGACTCATTCCTGAAAAATATCCAAAATCGTTTGGTTGAGTAAAAACTGACCTAAATCTTATATCCTTCTAATTCAAATCAAGCAAATATTAAACCTTAATCCCTCCTTACTCTCTACTAGTATATACAACCAAATCAATAACTTCATTAAGCCATTAACTACAAGCATCACATTGACATCTGGCCATCTGTTCTACCCTCTAGATTAAAAAGGGAGAAGAGAAAATAAATCCTGAAAACTACAGCCAGATTTTCTGTTTACATGCTAAGTTTCTTTTAGTAGGGCTTTGGACAAATCTCAAGATAGATAACAAGAAATAGTCAAAGCCTGAAAGAATATTAGAGCTGAGGGCCCTAGAACAAGAGTCCAACTTCCTTTTATTTTACACATGAAGGAACTGAAGACCTCAGAAAGTAAATCACTGAAGTGATCTGCTGGTCATGGGGCCAATTAATAACAGATCAGGAAAATTACTACGAATTTTTTGACACTCAAATCCAGTGTTCTTTCTATGTAATGTCTCTAATACAACGCACTGAAGAATAAAGGCCCCATTATTTTGTAAATTGCAATGATGAAGGTTGCTATCACTTTTTAGATTTAGCTTTACTAGGCTAGAACAGTGAAGGGAACTTCATCTACAATATAGGTAAATTGAAACAAATGGGAAATAGTTCTTGTTCATCTGTCCAAATTCATACAGGCAGTAAGTAACAAAACTGAGCTTTAAACTCCAGCACTCTTCTCGTTGCATCACTCTACTTCCCTATATTGAAGTTTAGAGAAACAAAGAAAGTTACATACAGGTATTTTAATTTAGCTTCTCTGCCTCCAAATCCAATTTTCTTTCCACTGTGACATTACCTCCTTCAATAGTTCACTATTTTAATGGGAATTCATGTCTTTCAATACATTATGTATTTCAAGACATTGAGTCTAAATCAATGACTCCAAGACTTTCCTTACCATTGAACCTTAAGATCTACCAATCCTTTCCATCCTTCTTATAGCTAAACTCTTCTATATGTGAACTCCCAGAACAGAATTGTATTTAGCACAGTGCTGCTCACATAGTATGTAATTTTAATAAATGGTTTTCCATTTCATCACAAAAGACCTATGTTTCATCATTTTGGGGGGCTCTCTAAACCATGTAGACCCCAATCTCTCCATTTTAATAAGAGAAAAGAAATGAAATCTCACACTTGAGTATAACAAATTGGATCTGCGGTACTGAATGAGAAAAGTGGAGAGTTATAGTAAATTGAAGGAAGGGATCTAGAGGTTTTGGTGGGCTGCCAGTTCAGTGTAGGTTGCAATGTGGTTTGCAACCACAAATGCTATTGTGGTCTCAGTTAGCATTGGAGAAGACAAAGAGATAGTCTAGGATTGGGGAAATTGTAGTCCTGCTATGCTCTGCCCTTGTCAGATAACATCTAGAGCATCAGTCCTCTGAATACTACATTCTATGGAAAGCATCGATGAATTAGGGGTTCCAAATGTGGGTGATCAAGATGACAGAGGTACTCAAGCTCATGCTGTATGTGGGAAACTTGGATTTAGCTATCTACAATGGCCTTAATGACATAAGTGCCTTACATTTTCATAGCTATAAAACATCAGCTGTTCACGTAAAGAAATAACTAAAGTAAGACAACTAAATGGTTCTGTAGATAGAGCACCAGCCTTGGAATCAGGAGGACCTAAGTTCAAATTCAGCCAACACTTAATACTTACTAGCTGTGTGATCTTGGGAAAGTCACTTAACCCTAGTTGCGAAAGAAAGAAAGGAAAGGAGGGAAAGAAAGGAGGGAAGGAAGGAGGGAAGGAAGGAGGGAAGGAAGGAGGGAAGGAAGGAGGGAAGGAAGGAGGGAAGGAAGGAAAAGAAACAATGAAAATATGAGGCAACATATTATGACATCATAGCATGGTGCAGCATGCAAGAAATAAAGGATAGAGAGCACTGATCTTGAACTTAGCTAGATCTGAGTATGTTAACACTAGTTCTATGATTCTGGGAAAGGAGTGAATCAGTGGTTCAGGAAACGTGCTAAGGCTGAGAGTTGTTGAAGAGATGTCAGTTTGATCTGGTACAATCATAGCAATGAAATAAGATCAGATTTTTTAAAGGATGCTACATTACTGGAAAATTAAAGTGCTACTGGACCTCACCTGTTAAGATAGAATTGCCATTGGTGGATATGCTAGCATGTACCAATATTAGCTACTATTACAATTTTATACAAACTATTTTGGTCCCAGTCACACCCTCATGATAGCAAAACAGCATCTAAAATAAGGATTCTTAGCTTGAAACATACAGTTCGATAAATATATTCTAATGTAATAAGTTTCCTTTGTAATTCTCTATAGTTTATTTTATGTATTTAAAAACATGATTCTGAGGAAGAATCTCTAGTCTTTATCAGATAGTCAAAGGGATACAAAACAGAGTTAAGAACTCCAGATGGAAAATATTTACCATTTTAAAAAAATTCTCCTCAGAACTGGAAAATGAGTGGATATCCATCAGTTGGGGAATGGCTTAATATGTTATGGTAAATGAAGGTAATGAAACATCATTGCTCTATAAGAAATGATGACAAGCCGATTTCAGAAAAGCCTGGAAAGACTTACATGAACTGATAGTGAGTGAAGTCAGCAGAACCAAAAGAACATTGTACCCAGCAACAAGATTATGTGATGATCAGCTGTGATGGATTTGGCTATTCAACAATTCAAGGAATTCTAATAAAGTTGGGATGGAAAATGTCATCTGCATACAGACAGTGAACTCTGGAAACTGAATGTGGATGAAAGAGCAGCATTTTCACCTTTTTATTTGTTTTTTTTTTCCTTTTGGTATGATTTTTCTTGCACAATATGACAAATATGGAAATATATTTAAAAGAATTGCCCATATTTAATCTATATCAGATTGCTTGCTGTCTTGAGGGGGGGGTTTAAAGAAAGGAGAAAAATTTAGAACACAAAGTTTTACAAAAATGAATGTTGAAAACTATGTATATTTGGAAAAATAAAATACTATTGAAAAAAAATGTTCCTCATTTCAGAAGACTGCTGATTTCCCAAAATCATGACCATGTTGTAGCAGAACAGAGCTTTGCTTATTTCGATTTCTCATATCATTGCCAGTTACTCACATGTCCTCAAATCCCCGGACTGCCATAGAAGCTGCTGGGCTTAAGTAATAGGTGAGCTTTAGGAGGAGTACCCCTTTAAGAAGATAATCCCTTTGAACATTTCAGTGGGCAGTGGAGAATGCAGAAATCATTTTGCAGATTAACTTTTAGTGATTGCAAACAGAAATTAGAAACGGCTTAATGGGTGAAATACAACAAACCACAAGCCTGTGGTGACCATCTGGTGCTTGTTACACTCTGTCCTATGTTATGTAAACAGGCTCTGATCGCCCTTCAGGGAGGCCTCTTCCAAGCCCTTGTGGTCATTAGTGAGAAGACGGCCAGAACTGCATGTGGTATGGATTCACCCAGCAGCACCCCAACACACTCACCTACCAGGACACCTCATTTAAAAATCACAATTGCCAAGACTCCTAATGAGCCGATACCTTGGATGAGGAAGGAAATGGCTTCAACCATCTTCCAACCCACTGCATAAAGAGTCCTACTCTTATAATAACAGAATTGTACAAGTTTGGAAAAGAAAAGGATTAAAAATTCTTGGCAACCCTCAAAATGTGTACAAGGACGTGTAACCTTTCTGGATCCTGGCATAATTTGTGTGCTATTTTACAACAGATGGAATTAAAGCCAAGAGCCCCATCATCTGGAACACTGAGCTGTGTGCCAAAACATAACCCAAGCTGCCAATTTGGAACAGGAGGAGTCTTGCGTCTCACTTTTCAACACAATACCCTCCACAATCTGAAAGAACAAGCTCTAGAGGTGCTTAGGAACAGAGATGAATTATATAGGTTGAGAAGGAAAGGGATCCCAATGAAAGCAGTAATCCAACTTATATAAGACCATCTCCTTTTTTTTTCCCTTCCAACCCATGGATGATCACAGCTAGTTAATAGCAACTTATACTGTTAGTCTTTATTAAGTGCTTATGGTACACTAGGCACTGTGCTAAGTGCTGCAAAGAAAGGGAATTAAAAAACAAAGCAAAACAGAATTTCTGAATTTCCAAGAATCTCCTGTTCTACTAGACGAGACAACATTCAAGATGTATATGATATAAATGGGAGGCAATCTTGAGAGAAGGGATTGGGAGGAGGGAACTGTGGTGTGTAAGAAGGGCTAAAAAAAAAAAACCTCACACAGAAGGTAGATTCTGAAGGATCCAGGATGTAGCAGTATGGAGAGAGCCATCATTCCAGGGGACAACCAAGTAAAAGCCATGGAGTCAGGAAATGGAATGTCCTGCGCAACAGATAGAAAGAAGGCCAGTTTTGC
This sequence comes from Myrmecobius fasciatus, assembly GCA_023553655.1. NCBI lineage: Eukaryota > Metazoa > Chordata > Mammalia > Dasyuromorphia > Myrmecobiidae > Myrmecobius > Myrmecobius fasciatus. The sequence continues at coordinate 114,372 of JAJPUD010002940.1, forward strand.
TTCATCATAGGATATGTAGAAGGAAGCAAAGTATAAGGAGATCAAGAAGATAGGAAGGTAGAAATAAATCTTAAAGAGCTTATTGGCCTGGAGGACCACTGATTGAGTCTGGAAAGGCTACAGAAATCATCTAGCTAAACCTCTTTACTTTGCAGAATGAAGAAGTTGAGAAATCAAAGAAATGAAATGAAAAATGAGGAACACTTGACCCAGAAAAGAAAAAGCAGTAAGTGTGGCTGTCTTCAAACAGGACATCATGTAGAAAAGATCTGCTCCATTTTGTGGACCTAGAATCAAAGAGAAAAAGGCAGAAGATAGTTTTTCCTAGTTGAACCTACTAAGAAAAAGGATTTGCTAAAAACTAGTTGTTGCTGGAAGCAATCAAGCAGATGTTGGACATATCTACCAGAAATGCTAGAGAGAAGATTCCTGTACCAAATAGTAGTTTTGACAGATCCAAAATTACATTGTGTCAATCCTGCAATTCCAACTGTCTGGTAGATATTGGTACTGCCCAAATATAAATTTCAACAGGTCCAATGCTAAGTTCATCACTATCTTTTCATAAATTCTCCTTTTTGTATATGGTTAATCTATGCAATCAAATCACACAGGTTTGAGACCCTCATTTAGGGGATTCTTAACTTCTTCCATGTCATGGACCCTTCTGCAAAGCTGAAGAAACTTATGGATCCCTTCTCAGAGTCATGTTTTTAAATACATGAAATAAAAAACATAGAAACTAACTACATTGAAATATAGTTATCAAAATATGGGCTTAAGAAACCCTTCCTTAAAGTCATCTTTAACTTCTCCTTCCATAACCCCCTAGATCCAATCAGTTCTCTGGTTCTATCAATTATACTTTAGGAAACTCTCTCCCAAATATCCTCTATTCTCTATACAAACTTACATAATTGTAATTCAGGCCTTCCTTACTTTCCACCTAACCTACTACAAAACTACTATATAACTATTGCCTCAGTTTCTTCAACTGTAAAATGGGGATGAAAATAGCATCTACTTCCCAGGGTCAGCATGAGGATCAAATGAGATAATTTTTGTAAAGTGCTTGGCTCATGTTTCATTCCTTCCTAAGAGGTTTGGGGCTTTTTTAAGCCCAGAAAAATTCTGTTATTTTGGACTTAATAACACTTTCCAGTATGTATCAAAATGCAGTTTTCATAATAAATGTCAATGCAAATTTTGTCGTATGATACTTCCTGAAAGTCTTTAAGAATTACCAAAAAATATAAAAGTCCAAAAGTATAATTACTCATCCAAGGATACCTTTGGCACTCTGAACTTATTGTGGACTTTCTGGCCACCTCACACAAAGAATAACTCACCCCCTTAGACACCTACTATGAGCTTACAATAGAACCAAGACAGCAGAAGGTCTCCAAAGGAAGCTGAATGCCAGAGAAGAGGATGAGACAACTCCATATGGTGTGTTGGTTAAGGTGGGATAAACCTTCCTTGTTAAGTTTAACATTTATTCCCATTTCCTCCATAATTACCTCCCCTCACTAGAAGGATGAACTTGAATTATTGGATCTGACCTGGTTTCACCCCTATAAAGTGAAAGAATCACACGTTTGGAGATGGAATGATTCGATGGTTGTCTCTCATTCCTGACAAGTTCTCCTTAATCATCTCCCATTCCTGGCTTCCTTCAAGATTTCTTCTCAAATCCCATTTGGGTCCTTCTCAAATTTTTCCAGAGGCTTTTCCATGTCCTCCTCCTCTCCCATCCACCCTCCTACTAGTGCTTTCTCCTTTGAGATTATATCCCATTTTCCTATTATTGTTTGTCCTTTATTTTCAATGACCAAAGACATCACAGGGTGGTATCTTGACTTTACTGGATTCTATTGTATTGGATTTAATTGAATTGGATTTGTCAGGCAGAGTTGCACAAAGTCATTAGCCTCACTCTCTCTCCCAGAATCAAGACAAAAATCAGTATGATCGGAAATGGTCTAGGATGTGGTAGATGATCCTGACATCTTTAATGTCTGGCCAAGCTCTAAGCACTCCACAAATCCTGCTTCAGCTGCCTTTGTAGTCATTGGAACAATTTGTTCTCATCCTCCCATGTAGCTGTGAGGAGTCTCCAAGTGCTTAGGGTAGACAGCTCCCTAACTCACTGATGTGTTTAAGGCCCTGCACCTGGGTTAACCTGTCTCCCAGGGCCACTGTGCATGCTACAGCATCTTGGAGTCACAGGTGAGAGCTGAAGTATCAGGTAGATACTAAAGGTAGATGAGCAGCCCCATCCATCCCAGCTAGTCAGGGTTTAAGGTGATATTTATTTTGTTACTTATGCTTCCTCCAAGAAAAACTAACCCCTTGAAATGTTATCACCATGCAGATTGACTCAGTTTCTCATACTAGATACCTTCTCAACAAGGGCAATTAATTAGATGGCACAATGGATAGAATGCAGGTCCTGAAGTCAGGAAGATTCAAATCTGGCCTCAGACTAGTTTTGGGACCCTGAGCAAGACACTTAGCTTGCCTCAATTTTCTCATCAGAAAATGACCTGGAAAGGGAAAAGACAAACTACTCTGGTATCTCTGCTGAGGAAAGCCCAAAATGGAATCACAGAGCTGGACACAACTGAACAATACCATGCCAAATTTCCTCAGTTGCCTTTTCCCTTTGATTGGACTGAGGAGCAGAGCAAAAAATTCCCAATGCCTTTCTTTTTAGAAGACTCAACTTTCCAGGTGAGCTCATTTTGCATAAGCAGCTCAGCTTGGTTTCAACTCCTTGGAACATCATGCCCCCATGTTGAATATCCCCCTCACCCTCCTTCCCACCCTCTGCTTTGTCATTTCCTTTTGTGTCTTTCCCTATCAGGTAAAAAATTCCTTAAAGGCTCTTTTGCATAGGAGACATTTAATAAATATTTGTTGAATTGAATTAAATCATGAAGCAGCCATCTCAGAGAGCACAGTGGAAGGAGTGAGTATTTTTAGAGCATCCTACTCTAAATGTTATAAGGGTCTAAGTTGAGGGAGAAGGAATAAAAGGAGTAGTCAAGGAAGGGTTTGAAAAATAATAGTTGAGGGAGGTGGAATCTCTGGGATAGGGAGAGTATGATGGGGTGGGAATATGTTAATCACTGAGGAATGAATTATTGATGAAGAGTTATCCAAGGGTATCATGTTAGAAAGTTCTGTGTATGGAAAGGGGAAGGAATGGTCCCTACTCCACAGCAAGGCACCTGCTGGGGAATTATAGAAGACTAGAGAGAGTATATGGAGTGTGATTGAATGGCTTCCCAGGAGGTTAGGAAGCTCCCCTTCAACAAAAAACAAAATAACTACTGAATGAAAAGTGTCCTTAAAAACTATGAACAAACTATGAACTCGGTCACCATAGGCTAACCACCTTTCTCTAACCCCACACAAAAAACATCTTATCCCATTTGATGCTCACTATGATCTTAAAGTTCTAGAACCAAGAAAGCAGAAAATGAAGAGATGAGAATCAGGGATAGGAAGATAGAAAATAAGACTACACAGTCTCTCTCAACTGGCTTATTTCCTACTGTCTACTAAACATACTCATGTCTCCCCTGTCCAGAAGAGACTTTCCCTCTTTCCATCCCTGTCAACGATCATCCTATTGCTCTTGTTCTCTTCAAAGTCACTAACAAAATTTTAGTTGACAAATCCAGTGGCCTTTTCTCAATTCTCATTCTCCTTGACGTCTTTGCAGCCTTTAACACTATTGAACATTCAACATTCTCTTTAGATTTGCCGGACACGAATGTTGGAGGGGTTGTGGGAGGGCTGGGACACTGATGCATTGTTGGTGGAGCTGTGAACGGATACAGCCATTCTGGAGAACAATTTGGAGCTATGCTCAAAAAGTTATCAAACTGTGCATACCCTTTGACCCAGCAGCATTTCTATTGGGCTTATATCCCAAAGAAATCATAAAGGAAGGAAAAGGCCCCACATGTGCAAGAATGTTTGTGGCAGCCCTTTTTGTAGTGGCTAGAAACTGGAAATTGAATAGATGCCCTTCAATTGGAGAATGGCTGAATAAATTATGGTATATGAATATTATGGAATATTATTGTTCTGTAAGAAATGACCAGCAAGATGATTTCAGAGAGGCCTGGAGAGACTTACATGAACTGATGCTGAGTGAAATGAGCAGAACCAGGAGATCATTATACACAGCAACAACAGTACTATATGACGATCAATTCTGATGGACCTGGCTCTCTTCAACAATGAAATGTTTCAAACCACCTCCAATTGTTCACTGAAGAAAGCCATATACACCCAGAGAGAGGGATGCGAAATGTGGACCACAACATAACATTCTCATACTCCTTGATTGATGTTTGCTTACATTGTGTTTCCTTTATCTGATATATCGTTCGTGTAGATAAGATTTTTCTTGCACACCAATGATAAGTTTGGAAATATGTATACATATATTCGATTTGCCAATATTTTAACATAATTAACATGTAGTGGATATCCTGCCATCTAGGGGAGGGGTGGGGAGTTGGGGGGAAAAATTTGTAACGGAAAGCTATGTAAGGGTTATTGTTGAAGAATTACCCACACATATGTTATGCAAATAAAATAAAAATTAAAAAAAAAAAGATTTGCCGGACACTACTCTCTCCTGTTTCTCCTCCTACATACTTGACCACTCTGCTCTGTCTCATTTTCTGGGTCCTCCTCCAGATCACACCATCTAACCATAGATGTCTTTTAGGATTCTGTCCTGCCTCTCTTCTCTTCTCCCTCTATTCTACTTCAGTTGGTGATCTCAGTAACTCCTGTGGATTTAATTACTATCTTTAAGCTGATGATTCTCAAATCTATCTTTCTTGCCTCAATCTCTCTACCGACTTCCAGTATCATATAGCCACCTGTCTTTCAGACATCTTGAATTGGATGTCCAATAGACAGTACAAAATAGAATTCATTATCTTTGCTTCTAAACCCTTTGTCCCTCCTTCCCTATTATTGCAGAGCAGCACAATCCTTTCAATCCCTAAGGCCCCCAAAGTAAGAGTTATTCTGGATCCTTCACTATTTCTTATAACCTATACCCAAGCAACAGCTAAGACTTCTTGATTCCCCCTTTTCAAAATCTCTCAAATATTCTCCCTTCTTTCCTCTCACATTGTCAACCCTCTGATTCAGTCCCCCTCATCACCTTGTTCCTCCATTATTGCAACAGCTTGATAATGGGCCTGTCTGATTCAAATCTCTCCTTATTCCAGACCATCATTCATTCAGCCACTAATGTGATTTTTTCCTAAAACACAGGTCTGACCATACTCAATAAATTCCAGTGGTTTCCAATTGCTGCCAGGAGCAAATATAAAATGCTTTGTTTGGCATTCAAAGTCCTTTATAATCTAGTTAACATCTATCTTTCAAGTCTTCTTACATCATGCTCTTCAATACAGTGACACTGGCCTCCTGACTGTTCCCTAAACAAAACACTCCATCTCTTGGTTTCGGGCATTTTTCCTAGCTGTCCCCCATGCCAGGAATGTTCCTTATATTCTACTCTTACTAAACTGCCTGAGTCCCAACTAAAATCCTATCTCCTACAGGAAGCCTTCTTTAACAGTGTTTTTCCTCTTTGAATTATTTCCTATTTATCCTAAATAGAGCTTGCTTTTTATATATTTGTTTTCACATTGTCTCTCCTGTTAGACTATAAACTCCTTGAGAGGAGGAATTGTTTTTTGCCTCTTTTTGTATCTTCAGTAATTAACACAGTGTCTGATACATAATCAGTAAATAATAAATGCTATTGAAAATATTAGAAACATGGAACCAAGAATTTTGAAATGGATTGGATATAGAAGAAGAAGGGGGGGAAGTCACAGATGACCTAGACATGAATAGAGAAGATCCAAGGGAGCCAGGCAGACATACTCTCGCCCCTCAGGTCAAGTCCACAAATACTCTCTCTGATCATTGTAGAAAAGTACCTTTTTGAACCTTCTGTTGCAGCTATTGGCTATAAAGTAGTGCTACGATAGGTCTTCACAACCTACAATGTCAGAACAGTATGCTTTGGGGACAAATGTGGCAAGGGAGCTAACTCAGCTGGGCCCTTTGGTTTTCTATGTACATCAAATTAACTGGATCATGGCCAGATCTCCTTTTCCCGCCCTGAAGGAGAAAGGCAGAAGCCAGAACTAATTTAACTCCCTTGATGATGGGACAACCTATAGTGACAGCAGTCCCAGATCTCTCTCTTCTCCCTGACTTTTAAACAAGTATAGACACAGAACAGTAACTGTGTCACTTAGCAAGAGCTTGCCCCTTTGTGTTTGGCTAATGCTTTAGCTGCAGTCCCAATAAATTAGCATTCCTTAAGGGAAGAAAAGATGGACACAGATTGTTCTAGCAAAACATGAATTTACTTATTTCAGATTTTTGCAATATTGTATTTAGTCTGCAAGTAGATTAGCAGGCCTAATTAAGTAACCTAATGACTGCTTTTGCACTGTGATAGAAAATGCTTTGGAACTATTAAATCATTTCCTTTTACCACTCATTCGGGTCATTAAGAAGGATCAGTCACTAATGGTTTAATATCTTTTTAGTAATCAAGAAAGACAGAACTCCTAATTAAGCAAAAAAAACAAAACAAAATAGAGAAGGACCCCATTCAGAGGGAGAACCTAACAAGAACAAGAGCAATAGTAATAACCAACATTCAGAGAGAGTTTAAAGGTTTACAAAGTGGCTTACAAAAATTATTACATTTAATCCTCACCACAATCTTGGAAAGCATGTACAATTATTATCCTCGTTTTATTCATGAAGAAACTGAGGAAGATAGCAGTTAAGTGACTTGTCCAGGGCCACAAAGCTCATAAGTGCCTTAAAATGGTTTTGAGCTCAGTTCTTTCCTGAACTTCAGGTTAAGGATTCTAACCTCTGCATTTATAGCTAGTACTAGTAGTATTATCAGCACTAGTTAGTAACTTTACTAGTATTAATAATACTATTAGTAGTACTAGTTATGGTACTAATTAGTAGTACTAGTGGTGGTACTAGTTAGTAGTACTAGTAGTATTACTAAAAGATGATGGAATGCTAGTAACAATTTAGAACTTCAAAGGACTTTCAAGGTCACCTAGTTCAGGGATTCTTAAACTTTTTTCCACTCATGACCTTTTAACCTGAGAAATCTTTATATGACTCCAGGTATGTAGGTATATAAAACAGATATACAAATCAAATATTTATTGGTAATAAATCATAAGTTTATAACTCTCACATTTGCTTCTGAGATCCCATATGAGCTCCAAACCACAGTTTAGAAGCTGGGATCTAGTCTAAATCTTTCTTTTAAAGATCTCAGAAAAATGGAGAGATTTGCCAAATTTCTGTGGCAGAGAAAGGATATTCTAAGTTGAATAATTTCTGTGTTTTACTACAATGCCTCCTGGGAGGGTTCTAGGATTCTTTATCCAAATAAGGTGATGCTATTATATTATACAACATTACATTGCTCTAATTTGGAGCTATGCTCAAAAAGTTATCAAACTGTGCATACCCTTTGACCCAGCAGTGTTTCTACTGGGCCTATATCCCAAAGAGATTTTAAAGGAGGGAAAGGGACCCACATGGCAAAAATGTTTGTGGCAGCCCTTTTTGTAGTGGCAAGAAACTGGAAATTGAAAAGATGCCCATCAATTGGAGAATGGCTGAATAAATTATGGTATATGAATGTTATGGAATATTATTGTTCTGTAAGAAATGACCAACAGGAGGATTTCAGAGAGGATTGGAGAGACTTGCATGAACTGATGCTGAGTGAAATCAGAAGAACCAGGAGAACATTATACACAGCAACAAGACTATACGATGATCAATTTTGATGGACATGGTTCTCTTCAAAAATGATGTGATTCAAACCAGTTCCTATTGTTCAGCAATGAAGATAGTCATATACATCCAGAGAGAGGCCTGTGGGAACTGAGTGTGAACCACAACACCGCATTTTAACACTTTCTGTGAATATTTCCATACATTTTGTTTTCCTTCTTAGGTTGTTTTTTCTTCTTCTCTTTCTAGATCTGATGTTTCTTATGCAGTAAGATAACTGTATAGATATGTATACATGTATTGTATTTGTCATATAATTTATCCTATTTAGCATGTATTAGATTACCTGTCATCTAGGGGTGGGGGGTGGGGGGAAGGAGGGGAAAAGCTTGGGAAAAAAAAGTTTTTGCAAAGGTCAATGTTGAAAGGTCACTCATATGTTTTGTAAATAAAAAGCTTTATATAAAAAAAAGAAACCAAGATGAGCAGCTAATGACAAATGAAGTTAGATGGAAATTTCTTAGCTCTCTATAAAGTGAAGATTTGTGAAGAAAAAAAAAGTAAACATTACATTGCTCTAACCATATCTTTATATAGATGAAAGTTTCATCTCATTTAATCAGTCTACCTAGAACAATCAGCAAAGGCAAGTGAAGTAGGGGGAAAAGATTTACCAGTGTCCCTTAAATTCATCTGTTAAACCTGAATGTCTGCACAATTAGGCAGATAGATGGGGGTGGGGAAAAAAACAGGTGTGTTTCCAGGAAAATCGACCCAATTTTGTCACAGGAGCCATTTCAGTTTTCTAGCTTCTTCTGTCAGTTAAAAGATTAGTTCTTCTGATTGCTAATTGTTTCAGGTATATTAGGCAAATTAAATGGTACTTTTACTTTCCTGGAGGTATGATTAGAGTATTCAGATAAAATGTGTAATATATAGTAACACCTGATTTAGAAAATGAGTCAGAGAATTTCAGAGGGACCTAGATCTAAAATCCTACTGGGTTTTGGAGATGAAAACAAAAAGGTCAGAAAAACCAGGGAGTGAGTGAAGGGAAGGGAAACTACATTTCCTGATTCTCTCCCCCCTACTCCCTACCAAGGCTCTTTCCCACAGATCTCTTTATCTCCCATTCATCATTGACACTGGTAAATATTTCCCAGTAGTGAGATGTCTAGAGATCGAAATCTGATTCTTTCAAAACCTGAAAGTTCCCATATATTATGAAAATTCTTTTAAAATATTTTTTCTACATAAGACTGCCTCCTTAAAGTGGTATACTGATTCTAATTTGACCACTTCTTAAAAAATTACATTCATTACCATGAAGATCCTGTCTTGTCCATGCTATCTAATACTTCAGCATAGCAATGCTGACTTGAGCAATAAACCTGAAGAGATATTGAGGTATGTGATTCCCTAAAAAAATCGCTAAAACAGTGATTTTACTCCTTGCATCTAACTCAAGAGTTCTTAACCATTTTTTGAGTCATGGTCACCTTGGCAGTGTGGAGAAACATACAGACCCCTTCTCAGAATGTTGTTTTTAAATGCATAAAACACCTAAGATTGCAAAGAATACCAAATGGGTTGGAATATAGTAATTTTTAAAAAAAACACCTTTTTTTTAAAGTTCACAAATCCTAGGTTACTACTGTTAAAGCTGTGCAAAAGCAAAGTTATTGATACCATATATAAAATAGAGTCAATAAACTGTTAACAAAAGGTCCTCAGGTCATTTGCATAGTGAAGGACTTCAGAACAGTTGTTCACAGACCATTTACCATGTATTGGCAGAACCAAGGTTGCCAAAAGTCAGACCTCCAAATCAGCAGCTCTCACTGCAAAAAAGGTTCTCCGAGCACTCATAGAGCTTTGCTTCTTTCTGGCTGTAAACTTACACTTACCACTGTACTTTCACACATATAGCAAAGAGTGGAAGACAGAAAGCAGACCAGGTTGTTCTAAGAGCAGGGATCACAGACCTCTTCACTAACACTTACTACTGACCTGCATTATATGGTGGAAAGTCATTTTCTCTCTCTGAGGGTCAGTTTCCTTGCTTATAAAATGGGAAGTTTGGATGAGAGAGTCCCCAAGTTGTCTTCTAAGTCTAAATCCATAATTCTCTAATTGTTTTATCTCTTTGCTCATCTCCCACATGGAATCTGGCCTAACCATTGGAAACACTGCCATCAGACCTCTCTCCATGCAGTGGAGGGGTATTAACAAGGTGGAGAAGAGACATCTTTGTCACCAGGATTTCTGTCTCTGGTCCATGGATGGTGAATGAATACCTGCCCAGAACTATCATTCAAGGAAGTGACCACAACAGCCATGTCCTCTTCCCTCCAGCCTTCCCACCTAAGCCACCTAGAAATCAACCCCTACTTCAAAGTACTACCTTCTTCTCACTTCCCAAATGCAACTTGGATTTTTCTGTCTCCAAGGAAGGAAAAATATATCTGACTCAAAGTGGAAGGGGAAGGCAGCTCATAGCGTCAAAGCAAATTTGTAGAGCCCTGCAACAAAATATCAAAGTTCCTGACTGCCTGTTACGTTTTGAGTAAAGCCGGAAATAATGTTGCAAGAACATAGAATGCCAAGGAAACATATTAAGAATTCTGAAGATAAGGAAATCTGGATTAAAAGCTACGTGCAGATTTTAATGGTTTCCTAAATGCAGTTGTTTGGACTTGGAACACTTTGTTCCTGAGTGCTCCTAGCAATTGAAGAGTGTCCTATCAAACAAGCATTCACACTTGGCTTGCAAGTTAGGCAGAGTACATAAACACAGATTTGGCTTATCTGATGAACTAACAAAAATTATTTTTACAGCAGCTTCTTTAAAAATACAAATAATAAGTCAAGACAATAATAAAATCTATCAAAGCTCTCAGATCTGATGAGTCTTTGTAAAACTTCCAGTGACTGAGTCAATCAAGCATTTATTAAGGGCCTAATAAGTTGGAGGCACTTGTGTTAAGGCCAAAGGATATAAAAGTAAAAATTAAATAATTCCTTCCCTGGAGGTCTCCACATTCTGTAAGAAAAGCAACATGTAAAAAAAAAAAAATTGGGGGCAGCTAGGTGGCGAAGTGGATAGAGCACTAGCCCTGAAGTCAGGAGGACCTGAGTTCAAATCAAATCTCAGACACTTAACATTCCCTAGATGTGTGACCCTGGCAAGTCACTTAACCTCAATTGCCTCAGCAAAAAGCAAAAAAAAAAAAAAAAAAAGCAACATGTATGCACATAAGTACAAGCAAAATGAATACAAAGTAAACAGGCTAGAGGAGCTTAAAGATTCATCATTTCCTAGTACCATCCTACAAGTGAAGTAGACCTAGCTTGATCGGAAGGATAGGAGATTGGGAGAGAAAGTGACAAATTAAAGGTTAATCAAGGACTCCCATACTTCTCCTTTTATCTTCCCATTCCCCACCTTGATCCAATGCTATTCTACCCTCTTAACAGCAGACTTGAGTTTATTGTCATACTGTATGATGCCATAATCTTAACTTCTGCTTTCTCTTCTCCAAAACTTATTGATCTTCTTTGGAAACCTTAAAATGCTATATTAAAATATTGGCTATTATTATTATTTTCCTTTCTCTTCCATTTTCCTCTTTTTTTGATGTCTACTAATTTTGAAATAAACTTAATCTAACTTTCCTCTCACCAGATGCACCCTTCCAAAGAAGTAAAAGTACTGAAAGTACATTGGATAATTTTTTTTCATTTTTGTGTGTGCACGTGCCCCCATGTAAATACATCGCCTAAAAATTTCTTATTTCTCATTAGTCAAACACAGGGAGAGAAACCAGGGATAATTTCTAAAAGAACTGTCATCCAATGTACTTATGTATCAATTAACTACCTTTTAGTTCAAAATATCTTCCTTTTTGCTCCTTCTATATCAACTTCCCACCAAAAGAGCTGTTCAAAAATAGACTGAACAATTCCAGAAGGAGGTGAATCCTTCATAGCTGGAGGTATTCAAGTAGAAACTAGATGGTCATTTCCCTGTCAGTGCTGTAAGAGAGATACTTTCATTCAGTAAGGGAGGGATTAAATTAGGGGAGTTTCTGAGTTTCCTGCCAACACTAATTCTGACCTCATAGATTCTATGATTCTAATTTCTCTACCACCACCCAATTTACTCCTGTCCACAGCAGAGAATGCTGAAGAAATGACAACTTTCACATCAGTCCAGCATTCATAGAAAAAGAAAACAAAAGACAAAAAACAGAATGTTACTACATTTTCTGAACCAAAGGATTTAGAGATTGTCTTCATCATATCCTGTAATATCACCAAGCCTCAAGATGAGTTATCCCTAAGCTTATAATGTTAATAGAAATTATTGAGATCTGACTATACTTTTTCCCAAAAAATTAGTAAGAAAATAAGGAGTTTTGTTTCACTAATGAAACAGTTCTTCAATTTAATTAAATAATTATTAACTGAATACATACTACATACAAGGCCTTGTTTATGGTGGAAGAAGGACATAAAAAAATATCAAAGGAACCCAGTTATAGTGAACACAAATAATTATAATAAAGAAAGCTAAGCGACACCCCCCCCAACACCTTGGACAAGTATAAACAATAAGCTATGTGAGTTCAGACAAGTGAGAAATCACATCTGATTGGGGAACAAGAGGTATCAGGGAAGGCTTCATGAAATTAAATATTTGAATAGGACTTGACGGTTGGATGTAGCTGAAGATGTAGAAAGAGAACATTATTTTAAAAGGATAGAACTCAGTGTGAAGGGAAGGGAGGGAAAAAGCTTAATGACTGAAAAATAGGAAATGCTAGTAGATTGGTTGGTGTGATTTGAAAATTGTATCAAATAGTCTTTTGACATATTAGATTAGAAGTCATTAGAACTAGACTTGTTTTCTGTGACATTTTTGCTTTCCCCGGAGAAATGAAGTATTCAATAAAGTGATGTTTCCCTCTCAAGAGAAAAAGGGCAGGAGGAAGATGGGGGGAAAAGAAATGAAGAAAGGCAAGGAGTCAGAAAAGTACAAGATACCTTTAGGGAACAGCAAAGTAATTCAGTTTGTCCAAAATGTAAATTATGAGTAGGAAAGCAGTAAAGAATCAGACTGAAAAAGTAGTCTAAAGTCATACATCTTATTGATGAATTTGAAATATATCCTTTAAGAACACCCCTCCTTTAAGAACTTAAATGTTTCGATAGGGGGAGCCAAGATGGCGGAGTGAAAAGGTGACTTTCTGCCTCTCCTCCGATCTTCTCTCAAATCAACAATAAAATAAGCCTCTGAACTGATCTTCAAGTCAACAAACTCAGAAATATTTGGGCACGGCTCTCTGGATAACTTCATATCAGGTTAGTCGGACTGGGACAGAGAGATAAATAGACGACTTCTGTGTAGGCCGGAAGTGAGGGTGGGACTCAGCTCAGCTCATCCTGGCAGAAACTCCAAACTCCAAACTCCAAATTCCAAACACCTGGAGTTTATCTGAGGCACTCGGGACACTCTGCTCTGATTGGGGGCAGGTGTTCTGGCAGACTTGCCTTGTTTAAGGAGTAATTCGGACTTAGTCCTAGCCCCCACCCGCCCAGCACCTTAAGTCAACTCGCCGAAGTGCCCCAGGGCAAAGCTTTTCAGCCGCCTTTCAGCCACCGTTTTTTTTTCCCCACCTTAAAGAGATATCCACCCTGTCTTTAAAAAAATGAAGAAGCAAAAGAGAGCTCTCACCATAGACAGCTTTTATCAAGGCAAAGAAGCAATGACCCCAGATACTGAGGTTCCTTTAGACAAAACTCCAGAGAAAATCAGCAAGGACCATCACTGGTTCCCTTTTCAAAAGGCCTTTCTGGAAGATTGCTTAAAGAACCTCAAAAGAGAGCTGGAGGATAAATGGGAAAATAAACTGAAATCAGTGCAAGAAGGATACAACATCTTGCAAGAAGGATATGATGCCCTGCAAAAGAGATATGAAAAAGATACCAATTTATTGAAAAATAAAATTAGTGAAGTGGAAAAAGAGTGCAATGAACAAATTGGCCAGTTACAAAAGGAGCTTAAAAAGGTAACTAAAGAAAACAACATTTTAAAAATAAGAATTGAACAAATGCAAGTGAATGACTCACTAAGACTTGAAGAATCAAACAAAATCAAAAAAATGAAAAATTAGAAGAAAATATGAAATATCTCCTAGGAAAAACAACTGACTTGGAAAATAGATCTAGGAGAGACAATCTAAGGATTATTGGACTTCCTGAAAGCCATGATGAAAAAAAAAGAATCTAAACACTATCTTCCAGGAAATCCTGAAAGAAAACTGCCCTGAGATTGTAGAATCAAAGGGCAAAATCACCA
>JAJPUD010002940.1:135061-195118 GCA_023553655.1 Myrmecobius fasciatus
ATGGACCACAACATAACATTTTCATGATCTCTATTGACATTTGCTTGTATTGTGTTGCCTTTCTCTGATTCTTTTTTTTTTTCTTGTAGATAGGATTTTTCTTGCATAACTTCTCAAGCATTTCAACATTATTAACATGTAGTGGACTTCCTGCCATCTAGGGGAGGGGAGGGGACTGGGGGTAAAATTTGTAATGGAAAGCTTTGTAAAGATCAATGTTGGGGAACTACCCATACATATGTTATACAAATAAAAAGCTTTAATAAATATATATATATATAATTTTTAAAAAAGAACTTAAATGTTTCAAAGATTCTTTTTACAACAGCCCTGTGCATGTCATATGTGATTGAAAATGAAAGAAAGGAGGAAGAGAGAAAAAAGAGACAGAAAAAGAAACAAAGAGAGTATGAATTTATGAAATTCTTACAATGTGTTCCAGGCACTATGCTAAGTTCTGAAAATACAAAAACAAGCAAAAAGAAAGCCAGTCAATACCCTCAGAGAACTTTTACTCTAAAGGGGAAAGACAATAAAAGAGTTTAAAAGTGGGTGGGAAAGGTAGCATAATAGGGATAAGGTAAAATAGTCTGGAAAATAAGAGAGAATAGGTGACTTAGCCACTTCTTTAAGGGGAGATTCAGGGTAGGAATTAGGTAGCTCATGGTGCAGTAGAATAGAGTCCTGGGAATAGAGTCAGGAAAATCTGAATTCAAATTTGGCCTCAAACACAGCTATGGGACCCCAAGCAAGTCACTTAACTTTGTTAACTTAACCTTGTTTGCCCCATCTGAAAATGAAAATGATAATATCACAGAATTTTTGGTTAGATCAAATCAGATAATTTTAAACACTTAGCATAGTAGTTGGCACATAATAATCACTATACTATATAAATGTTAGTTATTTAAATGATAAATGTGGACATATGTATAGAAGAACTGCCCATGTTTAACATATATTGCATTATTTGCTGTCTAGGAGAGGGGATGGAGGGTAGTGAGGGAGAAAAATTTGGAACACAAGATTTTGCAAAGGTGAAGGTTGAAAGCTATTTTTGCAGGTTTTTTGAAATATAAAATATAAAAAATAAGATAAAAACTATAGATAATAAAAAATAAATGTTAGCTATTCCTTAAATGATATTTAACTCCTGATCCTTCTATATAGCATAATAGAGATTGTAAGGTATAAGTAACTCAAGAACACCACTATGCAGAATTAACATCCCATCAACTTCCTTGACTTTCCTCCTTGTTGTGGCTCATTACCATAAAAATATAAAACATAAAATGTTTCTAGTGCTCCAGATTTTCTTTGCCAATTTTAAGGGAAATATCCCCAAATCTCTAGGGTGGCAAGCTGGAAATAGGGACATGTTCATCAGCTTCTTCCCAGAGTCTCTCTCCCTCCAGAGGCTGCCCCCTGAAGAGAAGAGGGAATTGCACAATCTTCTCTGTAAACTAAAAGCTATGAAGCAAATAGTGTGTATCTTATTGTTTTCATAGTATGAATGAGAAAGCTGATTCTCAGAGAGATGAAATGATTGATCTAATGTTACCCAAAACTACTGAGTAATAGAGTTAGACCTCAAATCAATGTCTTGAGGGCACAAATAAGTATTCTTTTCCCTTCTCAATTCCCAATAAGCAACAGGAGCCCATTGTAGGTTTCTGATCAGGACTGAACTTTAAGCATATTATTCTGACAGCATCTTCAGGATAGTTTTGCAGGAGGACAACTCTCTCTGGGCCACTGGATTTTGCTGAAATGGGTGCAGGTTTACACTTTCATTAGCCATAAATACTGCATCTTGAAGAATAAAACATAATCCCAGCATTCTCTATAAAAAGCATAGACACGTTTGAATAGTGGCTTTCTAGAGATGTTCAAAGAGAAAATGGCTGAACAAATTATGATACAGGAGCATGATGAAATATTATTTTGCCAAAAAAAATGATGAAGCTGACAGTTTATGTGAAACTGAGGAAGCCTTGCATGAAATCAGCTGAGTGAAATGACCAAAACAAGATCAATTTATCCAATAAAAACGAAACTGTAAAAAACAAATAACTGTTTTTTTAAGTTTTTAATTAAAGCTTTTTATTTTCAAAACATATGCATGGATATTTTTTCAACATAGCCTTGTGTTCCAAATTTTCCCTTCCTTTCCCCCCATCCTCTCCCCTAGATAACAAGCAATCCAATTTATGTTATACATGTTAAAATATAAAACAAAGAACTCTGCAAGACTTTAGAACTCAAATCACTTCATAAACCATGATTACAATACACCAGCATAAGATGCTAGTCACTTTCTGAGAGAGAAGTGATGGATTCAGGCCACAGAGAGAGAGATTTTGGATGTTACCAATATAACAAATGAGCTTTGCTTGACTGCCTATTTGTTGAAAAATGTTTTGGGTTTTCTCTTCTTTTTTCAGTAGGAGAAGTGAGATAAAACTGATTTTTAATTAAAAAACAAACAAAATTTAATTTAAAAAGAAAAATGGCATGCTAAAGTTGACAATCCTTGATGTTCTAGAATGGATTGCTGCCTTAGTAATGATTCTCTGGGGTAAAGGAAAAAGTAGGATGCTAATTCTCGACAGCAATGGGGTGGCAGCAGTATAGTAAGAATTCCTCAGTCTCAAGGCTGAATAGGATCTAAGGGGAATGGCTGCAAAATATTCCTTGTTTATTTAGGGTTTTTTTGTTGTTTTTGAGAAAGTAATCAGGGTTGAGTGACTTGACCAGGGTTACACAGTATCTGAGGCCAGATTTGAAGTCAGGTCCTCCTAATTCCAGGGCCAGTGCTCTATCCACTGTAGCACTTCATTGCTCCCATCCAACCTAATCCTGAATCTTCTCTACAGCATCCCTGGAAAGTGTCTATCCAGCCTTTACATGAAAACCTGCAGGGATAGATCCTTACCTTTCAAGAGCAGAATATTCCATTGGGATTTTGAATTCTCCCCTTTATTTTATTGATGTATTAAATTAATAATTTTATGCACCACTGAAAATAATTGTGTCTTAGGTCACTATAAGTACTGACGTACTCTTCTGGAGACTTGAGGACTTTCTTCATACCACCATTCCTAATCAGAACTCCAGGATGCCTAATTACATTTCCAAATTGTGTTGTCTCTTTTCATTCTAAATCAGTGATTCTTCCCTTCTATTGCTAATAACCTTTCTTCTGAGATAACCTTCTCTCTACTGTGTACGTATCTTGTTTATGTAGTTGTTCGGGTTTGTCTTTCTTAGAATGTGAGCTCTTTGGGGATGGAGAGCATATTTTTCCCCTTTCTTTGAATCCATAGCCCTTAGCACAGAACCAGCCAAAAAATAATTAATTGCTTAATAAATACTTTTTGAATACTGTCGGGATGCCAGAAAGTCTGATTTCAGCTCAAGTATAAATGAATTTTATTTGGGCTTTTGTGAGCCTAATGAGCCATCATTTGATATCTATTATCTTCTCAGCAGTTTTAGAACTTCTTTCAATTTCTCTGGAATACTAGCTCAAAGAATGCTTGGGTGGCAAGGAAGGGGCATGAGAAGAAAAGTTCGCAAGAAAGAGTCAAAGGATTCTTCATCTTTTTTATGTCTTGGGGTTCCCTTTGGCAGACTGGTGAAGCCTATAGATACCTTAGAATAAAGTTTTTAAATGCATAAACTAAAATAGATAGGATTACAAAGGAAACCAAAAGATAACAAAAATTAAGATGTCATTTTTCCCCATGCAAGTTCACGAACCCTCTGACCTCTTGTTCAGTCATTTCTGATTCTTCATGATCCCATTTGGGATCTTCTTGGCAAAGATACTGGAGTAGTTGGCCATTTCCTTCTCTAGCTTATTTGCAAAACAGATAAAGAAACTGAAGCAGAGTTAAATGACTTGCCCAGGATCACAGATTTTAACTCACAAAGCTGTTTGTTTTAGGTCCAGTGTTCTACCTATTGCACCATGTAGTTGCAATTATAGGCTTTCAAATTTTCTTGTTGTTTGTAATTTTACCACTATCTAATCAATTTGTAAAATATGATCTGTTTTCCTGTAATTCCTGTAGCTTTAAAGAAGACCTATCTGCATTGTTTCCTAGACTGCTGGATAGGGGAAAACTTAGAATCCCAATTTGGGAGATATGATGCAGTGAAAGCAGATTTGAAGATCTGAATTCAAATGACTGCCTATGAGACATTGGGCAAGTCAATGAGTCTCTCTGGAGCTGAGGTGTGTTGGCAAATATTTACAAGTGACTTCATGAAAAAACTCTATATATGAATATATCACATACACATGTACAACATTTTCTCACTTTATGAAGTCCAAACAGTTTAAATAAAAACTATCAATCAACTCCTGATTTTTATATTTGCCTATTTCTGAGATGTAAATGCTCACATCAAAAATTTAACAAATTGTGATAGGCTCCATCACAATACTATCTGGGACCCAGTAAATCACCTTGTAAAATTAAGATGATGGACTAAAGCCCTCTCTGGCTCTAAATTCTGTGATCTTGGGAACATTTCACAAGTTCTTGTATAGAAACTATTTTAAATAAAATAGAACAAGATTTTACCTTGTTTCATTCAATATGAGCTGCAGCTATTCACCACTTAGAGCTAAAAATCTTGCACTTTCCAATACTCTGTTGGGGGAGGATTCAAGAACATCTGGAAGCCTATTCTATGTTGATTGAGTTAAAGGAGGTAGCCACAGAACAATTCTGTGTGGGGAATTTAGACCCCATAGAGTTTTCTACTTCTCAGAAGGGAGGAAATATGGGAAAGTTAAGACTCAAGAAGTTCATGGTCCTGCTTTCAGGACACCCAAGAATTTTAAAGGCAGAGAAATGAAGGAAATTACTTTCCTGGCTGAAAAAGCAAAACTAAGGAGAATCAGTGAGAAAAAGGCCTATTAGAGAGGCCAGGAGGAAAACAGAGACAAACTTAGGGAAGATTTTTAAGACCAAGCTAAACTGATGTAAGCATAAAGAGAGAAGGCTGCAGATGCTCACTGAAGGGAAAAGCAATTTATTCTGGTTCTTTCTATGCCTACTGTTTGGGAAAATGAAAGAAATGCTGACAGTGATAGTTCCTTATGGAGGCCTGCACACATAGCACTTGCTCAACAAATGCTGAATGACTCAATGATTGAGTAAATGAATGAATGAATATAAAAATGATGAAAGGAATTACGAGGGTGGATGAAGTTAAAATGATTTAATTAGACCAGAAAAGCTTCCCTGGTTTTATACTAAAGAGCTCTGTGGCATTGGTTACTCTGAGCATTATGTGGAATATTTTTGATGTTTATTTAGTATTTTGATTACTCCTATTTAGTGGATGGAAGAACTAAGTCTTGGAGAATGACGTATCTAAACATCACACAGATAATAAGTGCTTGTGCCAAGATTTGAATCAAGGTCAAATCTAGCATTCATTCCTTTGTGCAACATTGCTTTCAAGTATTTAATAAATGTAAAGCAGGTATAATGGGAAAACGAGATAGTTTACCTGTCATATCTTTGGAGAAAGGAGGAATTTATAGCCAAACAAGATGCAAAATAGATATTTTTGATTACGTTAAATTAAAAAAGGATTTGCACACAGCCAAGATTATAAGGGAAGCAGAAAGCTGGGAAACAATTTTGATAGCCAGTGTTTCTGATAAAGGCCTTATTTCTAAATTATATAGAGATTTATAAGACTACAAGTTATTCCCCAATTGATAAATGGTCAAAAGATATGAATAATATTCAGATGAAGAAGTTAAAGTCATTTTAGTCACATGAAAAAATGTTTTAAATCATTATTGATTAGAGAAATGCAAATGAAAGCAATTCTAAAGTAAATTAGAATTGGCTCTCAGATTGGCTAAGATTACAAGAAAAGATAATGATAAATGTTGGAAGGGATGTAGGAAAACTGGGATAGTAATGCATTGTTGGTGGAACTGTGAAATGAGAGCAATTTGGAACTATGTCCACAGGATTATAAAACTATGATTACTCTTTGATCTAGCAGTGTCTCTACTGATCTCAAAGAACTCATAAAAGAAGGAAAAGGACTCACATATGCAAAAATGTTTTTAACAGCTCTTTTTGTGATGGGAAAAAAAATTGGAAAACGAGTGGATGCCCATCAATTGGGGGATGGGTAAACAAGGAATTATAAAACCACAAAATAAATAAGAAAGAAGTTAGGGAGATAAACAAAATGTTAGAAAAGTTAGGTATGACAGATCTCTGGAGGAATTTGAATGGCAATAGAAGGGAGTATACTTTTTTCTCAGGGGTTCATGGAACTTATACGAAAATTGATCATGTGTTAGGGCATAAAAACCTCAAAATCAAATGCAGAAAGGCAGAAATAGTAAATTTATCCTTTTCAGATCATGATGCAATAAAAATCACATGCAATATAAGGCCAGGAGAAAATAGACCAAAAGTTAATTGGAAATTAAATAATCTAATCCTGAAGAATGAATGGGTGAAAGAGCAAATTATATATAATTATACACAATCGATAATTTCATCCAGGAGAATGCCAATAATGAGACAACATACCAAAATTTGTGGGATACAGCCAAAGCGGTTGTAAGGGGTAACTTTATATTTCTAGACGCTTACTTGCATAAAATAGAGAAAGAGAAGATCAATGAATTAGGGTTACAATTAAAAAAACTAGAAAAAGAGCAAATTAAAAACCCTCAACTAAATAACAAATTGGAAATTCTGAAAATAAAAGGTGAGATTAATAAAATTGAAAATAAGAAAACTATTGAATTAATAAATAAAACTAAGAGTTGGTATTATGAAACAACCAACAAAATAGATAATCCTTTAGTTAATTTGATCAGAAAAAGGAAAGAGGAAAATCCAATTGTTAGTCTCAAAAATGATAAGGGAGAACTTTCCTCCAATGAAGAGCAAATTAGAGTAATAATTAGGAGTTACTTTGCCCAACTTTATGCCAATAAATTTGATAATCTAAATGAAATGGAGGAATATCTACAAAAATATAGATTGCCCAGGTTAACAGAAGAGGAAATAAATTATTTAAATAGCCCCACTTTAGAAAAAGAAATAAAACAAGCTATTAATCAACTCCCTAAGGAAAAATCTCCAGGGCCAGATGGTTTTACATGTGAATTCTACCAAACATTCAAAGAACAATTAATTCCAATACTATACAAACTATTTGAGAAAATAGGGACAGAAAGTATACTACCGAATTCCTTCTATGATACAGATATGGTGCTGATGCTAAACCAGGTAGGGTGAAAACAGAGAAAGAAAACTATAGACCCACTTCCCTAATGAATATTGATGCAAAAATTTTAAATAAGATTTTAGCAACGAGATTACAGAAAGTTATCTCCAGGATAATACATCTTGACAAAGTAGGATTTATACCAGGAATGCAGGGCTGGTTCAATATCAGGAAAACTATCAACATAATCAATTATATTAATAACCAAACTAACAAAAACCATATGATTATCTCCATAGATGCAGAAAAAGCATTTGATAAAATCCAACACCCACTCCTATTAAAAACACTAGAGAGTATAGGAATAAATGGGCTTTTCCTTAAAATGATTAGTAGCATCTACTTAAAACCATCAGCAAGCATCATATGTAATGGAGACGAACTAAAACCATTCCCCATAAGATCAGGAGTGAAACAAGGCTGCCCACTGTCACCATTACTATTTAATATTGTATTAGAAATGTTAGCTTTAGCAATAAGAGAAGAAAAAGAGATAAAAGGAATCAGAGTAGGTAATGAAGAAACCAAATTATCACTCTTTGCAGATGACATGATGGTATACTTAGAGAACTCTAGAGACTCAACTAAAAAACTACTAGAAATAATTCACAACTTTAGCAAAGTGGCAGGATACAAAATAAATCCACATAAATCATCAGCATTCTTATATATTACCAACAAAGTTCAGCAGCAAGAGATAGAAAAAGAAATTCCATTCAGAATAATGGATGATAGCATAAAATATTTGGGAATCTATCTGCCAAGAAAAAGTCAGAAACTATACGAACTAAACTACAAAACACTTTCCACACAAATGAGATCAGACCTAGTCAATTGGAAAAACATTAAGTGCTCATGGGTAGGCAGAGCGAATATAATAAAAATGACAATACTACCCAAACTAATTTATTTATTTAGTGCTATACCAATCAAACTCCCAAGAAATTATTTTACAGATCTAGAAAAAATAGTAGCAAAGTTCATTTGGAAGAACAAAAGGTCAAGGATTTCAAGGGGATTAATGAAAAAAAAAGGCAGATGAAGGTGGCCTTGCTGTACCAGATCTAAAACTATATTATAAAGCAGTGGTCATCAAAACCATTTGGTACTGGCTGAGAAATAGAGCAGTCGATCAGTGGCATAGGATAGGATATCAGGACAAGCTAGGTAATAATGTTAGCAATTTAGTGTTTGATAAACCCAAAGACCCCAGGTTTTGGGATAAGTACTCACTATTCGGCAAAAACTGCTGGGAAAATTGGAAACTAGTGTGGAAGAAATTAAGGCTGGACCCACACCTAACACCGCACACCAAGATAAGATCTAAATGGGTTCATGATCTAGATATAAAGAGTGATATTATAACCAAATTAGAGGAACATAGGATAGTTTACCTCTCAGACTTGTGGAGATGGAATACATTTATGTCCAAAGAAGATCTGGAACTCTTAATTGAACACCAAATAGATAATTTTGATTATATTAAGTTAAAAAGTTTCTGTACAAACAAAACTAATGCAGACAAGATTAGGAGGGAAGCATCAAATTGGGAAATCATCTTTACATTTAAGGGTTCTGATAAAGGTCTCCTCTCTAAGATATATAGAGAATTGTCTCATATTTATAAGAATCCAAGCCATTGTCCAAATGATAAATGGTCAAAGGATATGAATAGACAATTTTCAGATGATGAAATTAAAACTATTTATAATCATATGAAAAGGTGCTCCAAATCACTATTGATCAGAGAAATGCAAATTAAGACAACTCTGAGGTACCACTACACACCTGTCAGATTGGCTAAAATGACAGGAAAGGATAATGACAGGTGTTGGAGGGGATATGGGAAGACTGGGACACTGATGTGTTGTTGGTGGAGCTGTGAACGGATCCAACCATTCTGGAGAGCAATTTGGAGCTATGGTCAAAACGTTATCAAACTGTGCATACCCTTTGACCCAGCAGTGTTTCTATTGGGCTTATATCCCAAAGAAATCATAAAAGAAGGAAAGGGCCCCACATGTGCAAGAATGTTTGTGGCAGCTCTTTTTGTAGTGGCTAGAAACTGGAAACTGAATGGATGCCCATCAATTGGAGAGTGGCTGAATAAATTATGGTACATGAATGTTATGGAATATTATTGTTCTGTAAGAAACAACCAGCAGGACAATTTCAGAGAGGCCTGGAGAGACTTGCATGAACTGATGCTGAGTGAAGTGAGCAGAACCAGGAGATCATTATTCACGGCAACAACAATACTATATGAGGATCAATTCTGATGGACATGACTCTCTTCGACAATGAAATGCTTCAAACCAGTTCCAATTGTTCGGTGAAGAAAGCCATATACACCCAGAGAAAGGGATGTGAAATGTGGACCACAACATAGCATTTTAGTGCTTTTTGTGGATGTTTGCTTGCATTGTATTTCCTTTATCAGATTATTCTTTCTTGTAGATATGATTTCTCCTGCACAAAAAATATGTGGAAATAACTATACATATATTCGATTTCTTAAGTATTCTAACATAATTAACATGTAGTGGATATCCTGCCATCTAGGGGAGGGGTGGGGGGTGGGGGGGGGGGAAATTTGTAACAGAAAGCTTTGTGAGGGTTAATGTTGAGGAATTACCCATGCATATGTTTTGCAAATAAAAAGTATTAATTAAAAAAAAAACAAAAAACAAAAACAAGGAATTATATTTGTATATATAGCAATATATATTTATATATAATATATAAGAGGAATATTGTTGTCTATAAGAAATAATTAACAGACTGATTTTAGAAAAGGCTAGAAAGATTTACATGAACTGATGTTGAGTAAATCAAGCAGAGCCAGGAAAACACTGTACACAACAGCAAGATTGTATGATGATCAACTATGAGAGTCTTAGCTCTTCTCAGCAGTTTAATGATCCAAGGTAATTCCAATAAACTTTAAATAGAAAATGCCATCTACATCCAGAGAGAGAGAACACTGTCAATTCGGACCAAACAACCAATGGACTTAATTATCCCTTAGTGACAGTTTTTACAAATTACAATGAAAGTTACTTTTAAAAAAACTTCAATCAGAAACTCATACTAAAACAGTAAACAGCCATTACAGAACATCCATCTTCTAATTAGATTTGGTCTATCATTCTAGCCTGTCAAGATTCTGTCAGATCTTCCCATTCAGTATGACAGATTTCCCTATAAGTTTTGTACCATCTACAAATTTAATAAGCATGTCATCTATGCCTTTAACTGAATCATTAATATATGAACCAAGGACAGCTCCCCAAGGAACTCCTTCAAAAATGACATAAAAGCATTAATGACTACACAGTGGTACTTTGGCATTGGTCATTAATTGGTTCCAGAAGGCATGATAAGTGTCAAAACCCATGAATTTTGAACAATTTTTTTTCACAATGAGTACATCTCAAATCCACAGCCTAACCATCTCTCCCCACTCAATTCCCCAAAGGAGCAAGTGAGGAGTCCCGAGTCTTCCACTACTGCTGCCATGCAACCTTTACCTGGGCTGGCTCCACTGCCACTGCTCCTTCTCCTGTTGAGGATGCTAGCCACTCTGAGCTCCTTCCAGTACTAATATTTTAGGAACTGGGAAACTAAAGGCTGCAGCCCTATCATCCTGCAGGAACTGCCCCAGGATCTGCCCACCAATTAGCACAACCTCAGTCCCAATTGCCTTTGCTGGGAAGGAGCTGCTTCCAATTAAGGGCAATAGCAACTTCCCAACCCTACAGCTCAACCAAGACAGCAAACCAAGTGCTATGAGTGTCAAACAAGGTCATACACTGAAACATTTTTTCCTTGTTGCAATGCAGCAAATCCCACATTGAATACCTAATTCTATGAATTTGGAAACAAATGAATGCAGAGGAGGTACCACTGAGCTTCAGGTCTCCTAATGCAGCCAGTTGTGCTGAATAATTACAAATAATTACTATTATCTAGCTCATGTTTTTCATCTGGGAGGATGACATGAGAGGTTCTTTGTTAAGATCTAAGTGTACTATATCTGTAGAGTTCTCCAATCTACCAATCCTGGGGTGGGGAAATGAAGGGGAATTGAGGGGGGGTAAAGAGGGGGAATTAGAACAATCTGGCATGAACTTTCCCTATGAAAACCATACTGGTTCCCATTATCACTTTTCTTTCTAAATACTTAAACACCATGGTTTTAAAAATATATTTTAAAATTTTTCTGGGATCTAAAATCAAGTCATTAGACTATAGTTCACAGACTCTACCTTCTTGTTTTGGGGGAAAAACATCACATTTGCCCTTTTCTGCCCTGTTTCACTTCTCCTGGATCTTGGGAGAGGGGGGGGATTTACTGCAAATACTTCTGGAATCCCATTAAGAAAGAATGCAAAGTCATAAGGAGGTCTGGCCTTTGGCACAATTAACAGTTAGTTAAAGTTTATATCTCCTTTCTGTGCCCTTTTCTCCCTCTCTTGTCTATCTGTTTTCTGTCCTGTCTAGGCATTCTGAGTCACCTTACTGTAAATTGCCATGAAGTGTCACTATGAATGACCTTAATGAGATAGCCCTTTCCAAGAATACTTAGAACTTTTAAAAGAAAGCATCTTGGGACAGAGATAGTTGGGGACTGGGAGCCTTCCCTATCCCTTGGTTCCACATAGACCATTCCAATATGTCAGCTTTAATACAAATTTAGATATTTTTATCCCTTTCTAGTTTTCCAACGGCTGCAAAATGCCAGATAAAAATAGATTCCAGAATAAATACAAAATTAGGGATGACAATTTTTCACTATGCTAGTCCCCTTCCTAGGACTCTAGGCCTTTTCCTGAGATTATTCATTGTCTTTTAAGCATGTGAAAGGATTCGTTATTCTCTCTACTTGACTTTTTTTTTTTTTGCTTTTATCCTATTTCTTTGATTTTTCTCCTTTGGAATAAGGTTAAGTGATGTTTTTCCTCCTAGAGGAAATCAAAGATGTCTTGACAATTGAAGACAGTTATCAGGCCTTCCCTAAACTCCTTATTTGCCCCACCTCCTCCAAGTATCCAAGCAAAGCATACATAAGCCTTTTAATCTTTGCCCATAAATCCAGCTCTCTGTTTCCTATATAGTCCTTTCCACTTTCTTTCTTCTGAACTCCATCCAATTTGGCTGTCTCTCTCCTTTTGTTTATGCTTAGGAATTACCAAACAAATCACCAAGTTACACACACACACACACACACACACACACACACACACACAAAACCTTTTAAATCAGGGTGAAGTCATTTTCCAAAGACTTTAACTATACAGTGTAGCTAATGGTAGAACAGGTTAACATCAACCAAGTCAGTCAAGTCTCATTTGGCTTCTGGAACCAAGTAGTTTAATCCAAATTTGGATGATAAGTATGGAAGGTTTCCTACCTGGAAAGTCCCAGCATGGTCTTCCTCTTTATCTCCCTCTTTGTTCTCTTTGAGAGCAATCAAGGTGAAACCTCTGAAGTAGGAGGGAGTAGCAGCAGAGAGAGTTACTGTGAAGAGAAAAAGAACATAGAAAAATTACTACCTCTGGAACCAATTGGCTACTATTTCAATAACCCATGAAAGTGGCTTCTTTAGCTCACTAGAGCAAAAGCCTAGAGGCAACGACCCTCAAGAGGAAAAGTTTAATCACAATTTCATAATGCTGGAAGGAATCCCTAAGGTCATCTACTCCAAACTACTCCAGAACAGAGAAATAATAGGATTATGGATGGATGTATCTACTCTAATATCTTTCTTATAATGATGAGGAACATGAGGTCCAGAAAGGTTAAGCAACTTTGTGGTTGTTCAGTCATTTGACTCTTGATTCTTCATGACTCTGTGAATCAATTGTGTGGTTTTCTTGGCAAAGATATTAGAGTGGTTTGCCATTTCCTGCTATATAGTTTTATGCAGGCAGGGGGTTAAGTGACTTGCCCAGGGTCATAGCTAGCATGAATCTGCATTCAGATTTTAAACTCTAGTCCTTCTGAGTCCAGACTCAGTGTGCTATCCACTGTTCTACCTAGATGCCCTAAGATCAAATATGTCATATACAGTAGAGCCTGGCAATGGAGGTTCTCAAACCCCAAACCCAGCATTTTTTCTACTATTATATATAGTTTCTCGATGTGCTTTATAACAGAACCAAGATAACAATCTATAAAATAAAAACAATATTATAATGAAAACAACTTTAAAAAGTTTTAAATGTTGATCAATAAAATGATCAACCACAGTTCCAGAGGATTAAATGATGAAACATGACATCTGCCTCTTGACAGAGAGGGGATGGATTCAAGATGCAGAAGGAGATAAGCATTTTTGGACACAACTGATGTGAACTATTTTTGTTATTGTTTATTTTGTTCTTTTTTTGCTTGACTCTGAATGGAAGGAAGTCAGGAAGGAAGGGAGGGAGGGAAAGGGAGAGGGGAAAAGAGAGGGAGAGAGGGGAGAGAGGGGGGGGAGAGAGGGTAGGGTGAGAGAGAGAGAGAGAGAGAGAGAGAGAGAGAGAGAGAGAGAGAAAGAGAGAGAGAGAGAGAGAGAGAAAGTGCTGAGGTGGCAAAGGGGAAACTTGGTGTTTTACCTATTTGGAAAATAGAATAATGTCATAGAGAGGCATAAAGAAAGGGGAAAAGACAAAGAATACATGACCTTCAAAAGCTGAAATTCTTTTGGAAAAGGAGAAAGTTGGATTTTCCAAGCTTCTTCATTGTCCAAGAAATGATAAAGTAGAAGCATAAAAGCTATTATATAAGAGAGATCATCCATTCAGGGTCAGCAGAACAGTAGGACTACTTAGGGAGATAAGGGCAACTATTTTTTGATATTTATAACAAAGAGGCTTATTGTCTTCCTGAGATGTGTATCTAAAACAGAAAAAATAGCCTAAGATTTGTCAAATCCATTGACTACAATTCACTTTGGGTGATCTACATGGACAAAAATGATCCTTGCAGATATAACCTAAGGTACTTCAAAAGACTGTGAAGTCTTACATAGGAAACCTAAGAAGATGGGGTTACAAGATGTGTTTCCTTCACTGCTGTCCTTTGAATACAAAGAAAATCACAGTGGAGAATGAAATGAGATATGAAGATCTGGCTAAGAAGATGGTCACTGAAAATAGAATTTGGATTCTATATCATGGCTTAAAATAAATATTTCTGGCCAGGAATAGAGTATACCAACCCAAAGTTGCCAAGAATGTGTTTTCATGGTGCCTAAAAAAATTCTAATCAAAAGAACTTTGAATGAAAAAGGATGCAAGAGTAAGAAACTATCAAAATATATCCACCAAGTTAATTCCCATGGAGAGTAAATACAGTGAAGGGACAAGAATGGCATTGAAGATAACCATAAGTTTACAGGAAACAAAATTCAAGTCAATAATAAAAGTCATGGCCTCAAATATCTACGAACAAATTTGCAACATTTAGATAAGAGAAATTAAAAGTCCTAATGTGAGCAACTAAATTTGACCTTATCAGAAATTTAATAAAAATTTAATGGGATGAAATTCATGACTGGAATGCCTTATTTAAAAGAAACAGGAGGTAGGTAGGGATGGCAAACTATGGGCTTGGAGGACACCATATGTCAATGTTTTGTTTAAATATACTGATTAGTTTTCCTCAACTGTTTTTCCCCTTTTTAATGTTTTGTTTTAGAGATGATTTTTCTGAAATAAAAGAAGGGGTTAGAGGAAAAATTGGTAATAGTAGGTAATTATTAAAAACAAACTATCAATTATATTTAATTAGAAAAGGGTAGATATAAGATAGGAAATTGTCATCTGAAAATACAATTGTGAGAAAATCCAGGAAAGAGCCTAGAGATGAGAAGGGAAACAAGATAGAGAACATTTGAACAGAGATAAATGGAAGGAGAATAGCTACAATTGTGACCACTACTATTCCCCTAGACCAACAGAGGAACTAGATAAGGAGTTGAACAAACAGATTGAAAACTTGGCACAAAGACATGATACAGCACTAATGGTATACTTCAATTATTCAGACCTTATGCTGGAGCAAACATTCTCTCTGCTGCCAAAAACAGTGCAGCTAATAACTTCTTGACATCCCTTAATGATCATTTTATCCTTCAAAAGGTAGAGAAGCTAACAAGGAAAAATTGTATTCTGTATCTCACAAAAAAAGAAAGAAACCCATTGCTAAAGTCAATAAACAACTTTGAAGGGCTGGCTGTGTGTCAGACCCTATGCTAAATACTAGGGATACAATTAAAGGCAAAAACATAGTTCTTCATGGAGCTCACAGTCTATCAAAGGAGACAAGAGGCAAACAACCATGTATAAGATATGTACCAAATAAATTGGTGGCAATATAAAAGGGAAGGCATTAGAAGCAAGAGAAACTGAAAAAGGCCTCTTGAAAAAAGTAGGATTTCAAATGTGTACTGAAGGAAGGATCATGCCTTTAGGTGAAAGGTAAGAAAGCAGACCATTCTAGGCAAACAATTACTGAAAATCCACAAAGAACTCAAGAGATGGAATATGGTACGCAAGGAAGTCAGTGTTGTGGAATTGTAGAGTATTTGAAGAGTAGCAATGTTTAAGACTGGAAAGACAAGAAGTGGACAAATTGTAAAGGATTTTTAAAAGCCCAAAATTTTATTAGTGATCCTGGAGGCAATAGGGAACCACTGAAATTGGTTGAGGACAAAGTGACCATTCCCTTTTAGAGTTTGTAAAAGAAAAAAGAAGGAAGAAAAAAAGTTGGCTTAGGCTGCTTTGCATCCTAGATTTGAGTAGAGCAGTTTTCAGAGTACAGAAGAAGATAAGGAAATATCCTGTGGAGTAAATACATAGTAATCATCACTGAAAAAAAAAGTACAGCAAATTTCTCTGATAAAGACATCATTTCTCAAAAATATAGAGAATTGTTTCAAATTTCTAGAAATAAGAGCCATTCCTTGATAAATGGTCAAAGGATATGAATAAGCAGTTTTCAGGTTAAGTAATCAGAGCTATCTATAATCATATAAAAATGCTCCAAATCATTACTGATTAGAGAAATGCAAATTCAAACAGCTCTGAGTTATTACCCTATACCTTACTAGCTAATATGACAGAAAAGGAAAAATGACAGATGTTGGAGGGAATATGGGAACATTAAGACACTGATGCATTGTTGGTGAATTTGTATACTAAGTTCAACTATTCTGAAGAGCAATTTGGAACTATGCCCGATGCACAACCTTTGATCCAGCAATACCACTACTGTGCCATATCCCAAAGATATAAAACAAAAAGAAAAAAGGCTTATATGTACAAAAATTTTATAGCAGCTCTTTTAGTGATAGCAAAGAGCAGGAAACTGAGGGGATAATCATTAACTGGACTGAATAAGTTGTAGATGATTGATAGAATACTATTGCTCTATAAGAAATGATGAGCAGGATGCTCTCAGAAAAACCTGAGAAAAAAATCTTACATGATGCAAAGTGAAATGAGCAGAATCAGGAAAACAGTATATACAGAAACAGCACTATTATATGAAGATTAACTGTAAATGATTTAGCTATTCTCAGCAATACAATGATCTAAGATAGTGCTGAGGGATTTATGATGATAACCATCTCCAGAGGAAGACCTGATAATCTGAATGTAAAT
The DNA here is from genome assembly GCA_023553655.1 of Myrmecobius fasciatus. Classification (NCBI taxonomy): domain Eukaryota; kingdom Metazoa; phylum Chordata; class Mammalia; order Dasyuromorphia; family Myrmecobiidae; genus Myrmecobius; species Myrmecobius fasciatus. The sequence goes on from JAJPUD010002940.1 coordinate 152,002, forward strand.
CAAAGTATATTTCTTACTTTACTTTCTCTGTTTTTTGCCTTTTTTCATTATATGTCTACCATGGAAATATGTTTTGCGTAACTGCATATGTATAATCTATGAACTGCTTGCCTTCTCAATGACAGGGGTGGGAGGGTAGGGAGAGAAAGGAGGGAAGGAAAGAAGTTGGAACTCAAAATTTTTAAAACAAATGTTAAAAATTGTTTTTTGTAATTGGGAGAAAATAAAATATTAAATTAAAAAAAATAACATGCCAGATGTATCATCATTTTTTTGACAGGCCTAACAAATTGAGGGGGAAAGGGGAACTTTTTGCCAGATTTTACCAAGATTTCAAAATTAAATTTCATTTAATAAAATCTCATGCTATTCTTGTAGAAAACATGGAGAGATATGAACTAGATCATGACATAATTTAAGTTAATTTAGAATACATGTAGTTCTGCTATAACAAAATAAATACATTCGCACCAGACTACACAAAATTGCAGCTAAGTAGAAGAGTGGATAGAGGACCAGGGCTGCAGTCAGACTCATCTTCATGAATTCAAATCTAACCTCACTTACTAGCTGTGTGACCCTGGACAAGTCACTTAACCATATTTGCCTCAATTTCCTCATCTGTAAATGAACTGGAAAAGGAAATGGCAAACCATTCCAGTATTTCTGCCAAGAAGATCACAAAGAGTTGAATACAATTGAAAATGACTAAATAACAAAAAATACAAAATCATACAGTAAAAACCACAGGGTTTATAGGAGTAATTGAATGAAGGGAATAAAGCTTAAACACTTTATCAGTGAAAATTTAAAAAGACAGGAATGTAATTAAAATAGTAGCACATTTTTATGCATAGTAAATTAAGATAAACATAAATTCTTTGTTTATCTTAAATGTCTATAAATTCCTGCTCAGCCTGGACCTCAAGCTGCACAATCAATTTAGGAAGGTAGAAACTAGGGCTTCTGTGGAAGGAATAGATAAGGAAAGGGGTGATATAGTCCAGCTCTTCTCCATCAACACCTCCTACTATACGAAAAGATATATAACAAATATGGCCCTTTATCTTGGCAAAGACTCGAAGTTTGCCTATGGAAAAAGATATCTGAAGGCCTGTAGGTTGGTGAGTTATTGTGAAGTGGTATAGCTTTCTGCCTATCAAAAATGTGGAAAAGGTGCAGCTAAGTGATGCAGTGGATAAAGAACCAGTCTTGAAGTCAGGAGGACCCAAGTTCGAATCTAGCTTCAGACACTTAATACTTCCTAGCTATAGACCTTGGGCAAGTCATTTAACCCCAATTGCCTCAGCAAAGAAAGAAATGTGGAAAAAAATCACATAGAAGCAAACTCAAAATTCACATTAAATTCCCAATGTTATCTAACTATAGACAACTATAGTTGTCTATATGGTATAGTAGATAGATAACTATATGGTATAGTAGATAGATTGCTGAGCCTGGAATCAGAAATACCTGCATTTAAATATGGATATAGATAATTATTTGTATGATGTTGGACAAATCACTTAATTTCAGCCTGTTTCCTTAATTACAAAATGCAGGCAATAATAGTATCTACCTCTCAAAACCGTTGTGAAGAAAAAATGAGATGTTTTAAAAGTATTTAGCATAATGCCTTTCACATTTTACATAGGCACAATATAAATATTCTTCCTTTCTCCTTTACCTTTCTCTATAATATACCAATCTCAGTGTTATAGCAGAACTGCTTGTATTCTAAATTAATCTAATTATATCATAATCTAGTCCATATCTCTCCATGTTTTCTACAAAAATAGTATGAAATAATTTATTATTTATTTATTAATAACGGTAATTGCCAATGGCTCAATGAGACTGGCATTAAAAATGATCCAAAGAACACTATTGGGCCTTGTGCTATTTAATATTTTTATTGATGATTTGAAATAAAGTTATAATTGGTATGCTCATTGAATATAAGATGACATAATAATGATAGATGCAATTGTGGCTTTGGAAGCCAGATGACATACTATGTACAGATGACACATAGAAAGATAGAACTTAAAAAAAATTGACAGGGTTCACATAACCAGTAAGATGGAAGTCTAGTCGTTTTCTCCAATTACCACCTCAAACCCCAAAATAAAATTCATATGCAAGAAGCAAGTATTTCCAGCTGTCATCAAAGGTAAGACACTGAGAGCCCCAAATAAGTTAACAAAGATTTGTCCCTAATACTTCACCACCCTCTCCCCTACCAGCCCCCCAAGGTCTAAAAAAGCTGAAACACAGGACCCACTTCTGGGATTCATTTAACAATTCCCTTGATACCATTTCTTCAATCTCTGCCAGAACAGCACATCATTTCCCCTTATTCTCAACCCTTCATTATATGACAGCAAATACCAGAACTCAACTCTGTCACAGATACACTCCATGTGAAGAAGGAGGTAGTATAGAAAAGTAGAAACATATTCTGCTGCTACGTACTGTTCAAACAAAGGAAAAAAACCAGAATCATTCTGGGAAGAACACCAACGTGTGGGACGGAGCCTGAAGTAAAAGAGACTTGTATCCATCTGAGGCCAGTCTATCCCCAAGCAATTTGCTGGGTGATGAAGGCTGATGAAAAGTGAATTCCTTATAATGAGAAAAAGCTTGAGGTCCAGTCCTTGGGTGATCCAACATCAAAAGGGAAAGAGTCAGAAAGTGAGTGATAGGGTAATATAAGGGGGGCAGGGAAAGGCTGAAATTACTGAAAATTTCAGGAAGATGAAAATTCAGTTGAAAACTCTGGATATGGGGTGACTATATGGCATAGTGGGATGGAGTGCTGACCAATCCAATTTCAGACATTTAACACTCACTAGCTATGTGATCTTAGGCAAGTCACTTAACCCCAAAGATTTTGCCAAAGAAAAAAAATTGTCTAAACACAAGCAGATAAATCAACTTGAAAAATAATAACAGAAAGGAACCTGGACTCCAGAACATCTATGTAAGTCCAAACATATTTGAACAAATATTGCAAGACAAAGGAAAATAAATCAATATGTGATGGGGGAAAATGACTCTTTGGATTCCAAGAGAACATGGAACCACAGAAGGATGTTCCTGAATGGTTCAACAGAGAAATTAAGAATTATGCAAGCAGGATTTATGGCATGCCTAAAGAAATGTCAGAATAGAAAAATTTCAGTCTATAGCATTGAGTCTTTCCAAAGAAACAAAATAGAAACCAATTTCCTGGCAATAAAAATATACAAAAGTAAAGGGCATTCTGGAAGAAGCAAAAAATATCTTGACAGTTAAGGATATTGAGGCAAATGAAATAGAATCAAATTTTAAAAGATTAAAAGTGAAGCCTCACCCAGATTCAAAGAATCAACTTCACAAACATAAGATAGAGGTGATGAGACTAAATAGAAATTTGTCTGAAAAAAGATCTATGAGTTTTACTAGACAGCAAGGCTCAGTGTGAGCCAGCAATGTGAGGCAAAAGAATTGATGCAATCTTGGGCTACATTGAGAGGTATAGATTCCTGGAATTATAAAGTAATCATCTCTGCCCTACTCAGACGATTTATGGAGTATTATGTCCAGTTCAGAAATCACAATTTAGGTAAACTGGGGAGCAGTTTGGTAAACTGGAGAGCATCCAGAGCAAGGAAGCATCTTCAGCTCATGTCATATGAGGAATAATTGAATTTGGGGTACTTAGCCTGGAGAAAAGAACACTGCGGGAAACATTATAGCTTTCTTCAAGTATTTGAAGGGCTGTCACATGGAAGAGGAAAACTTGTTCAATTTTCCTCTGGAGAGAAGAATCAGTAACAATGAGTCAAAGTTGCAAAGAAGCAAATTTAAGTTTTATGTCAGAAATATCTTCCTAAAATTGGAGCTATCCATAAGTGAAATGAACAGTCACAAGAGGCAGTTCCCCATCCTTAGAGATGGTTTTCAGTTACAGTCTTCAGTTAAAAACTTTGAATACAAACAGATAAATCAACTGGGGAAAAATAATAATAGAAAGGAATTTGGATAACCACTTGTTACTTAGATGAGACGTTTATGATTGTTGTTGGAGGTGGGAAAATATCTAGTGGCACATTACACTGTCATTAGGAAAAAGCATGGGAAAACTCAGTTCCTTTTATATTTACTCTAGTTGTATAGTATTCAGTAAGTTTGTAGGTATTCAAATATCAATTGAATAATTAATAAAACATTCACACATTCATTCAATAAATATTTGCTGAGTAACTGTTATGAATGAGGTCAAATGCCAGGAAAACCTTTGTAATTATGGTATCCCATCTTCTCTTACATTCAGACTTTTTGAATTGTTCTGGACCTGGAAGTAGCTCCATAAGCCACAACTCTTTGGGGGTAAGAGGGAAGAAATAAGCATTTATATAGCACCTACCATTTACAAGGCCCTGTGCCAAACCCTTTACAAATATGATTTCATTTTATCCTTATAATAACACTGAAAACTAAGTACTGTTATCTCCCAATCTCTGTTACAAAGCAATACTCTTGGGCTTTAAACACTACAGAAAAGAGTCACAAATTAAAAGATTTCATCAAATAAGGTGGTGAAATTTGGGGAAAGAAAAGAGAACCAGGATTTGATGATGTATATTAAAAAGTCAGATTTTTTTTTTTAAATTAAGAATGGTTCCCTGTATTTCACACCCAAGCTAGAAGTATTTAGGTTACTCATTTAGGCTTGATCCCAAGAGTTTTGACTTGCTCTATTTCTACCTTAGGTTGGTCCAACCCTCACAAACAACCTGGTGACTTCCTGGTTCTGGAAGCCTCACAACCTTATTGCCAAGCAATACTGATACCCAATTAGCAAAATCTATGATAGCTGGGGATACTCAAGGTCAAAAGATCCACCAGCTTGGACCTCCTGGGCAACTGAGATTACAGGCATGTCACCAGGCCTGACAAAAGCAAAATTTCATACTAAAGCAAAGCATCCTGAGAGAAGTCAATGGAAACAGAAAAGAGGAGTGAAAAATCAGTCATTTTAAACTGAGAGGTACTTGAGGTCATTCAATTCAACCTCCTCACTTCAGAAGTGAGCAACTTATGACTTGCCCAAAGTCATATAGATAGAAAATAGCAAAGCTGGGATTCGAACGTACATCTAGTATTCCTGGCTAAAAAAAATGATACCAAATTCTTAAGCCAACCAAGAATCAGAACCAAGGAGAAATAATGAGCAGATAGAACTATAGAGCAAAGATGTCAAACTCTAACTCTAAAGCCAAGAGTGATGTGAATGAGTCTACAATTGGGAAATGTTTAAGAACAAATAAATTAAAATGTGATGAACCATAATGCTCTTGTGGTTTTTTTTAAGTTGATACACAGGCTAAAGGGATCTGTTTCCATTTGTGTTTGAGGCCACTAGTGCAGAGGAGCAAACCTAGGTTTGCTCTTCACAAGTACCGTGAATTATATAGACTACATAGATCTAGGGTTACATAGGTCTAAGGTGTGCTATAGCTTTTCCAAAGTACCTTAAGAATGATCTATTATCTCATTGAACCCTCAAATCCATCACATTAGGGTAAACATATAAGTTATTCAAGGAAGGAAAGGGCCCCACATGTGCAAGAATGTCTGTGGCAGCCCTTTTTGTAGTGGCTAGAAACTGGAAACTGAATGGATGTCCATCATCAGTTGGAAAATGACTGAATAAATTAAGGTATATGAATGTCTTAGAATTAGAAGGTGAAGTTCCAATTGTTCAGTGAAGAAAGCCATATACACGCAGAGAGAGGGATGTGAAATGTGGACCACAATATCACATTTTCATGCTCTCTATTGATGTTTGCTTGCATTGTGTTTCCTTTTTCTAATTTTTCTTTCTTGTAGATACAATTTTTCTTGCACAAAAATGATAAGTGTGGAAATATGTATACATATATTCGATTTGTCAAGTATTTTAACATAATTTTCATGTAGCGGATATCCTGCCATCTAAGGGAGGGGTGGGGAGTAGGGGGGAAAATTTGTAACAGAAAGCTTTGTAAGCGTTAATGCTGAAGAATTACCCATACATATGTTTTGCAAATAAAAGGTTTTAGTTAAAAAAAATATAAGTTATTCCCATTTTACAGAGAGAGAAACTGAGGCTCAGAGAACTTGAGAGATTACTTTTTTGATGCAAGTGACCTTGAGCAATCAGCAGACACAGGGCTCTAAATTAACTTATACTCTAGCAACCCTAAGTCTTTTCCTTGGATGATAGAGGGAAAGGGAACATAATTCTAAAATAGCAATATAAGTTTGTAGTTTCCTGAGAGAGGTGGAAGCCTACTAAAGAGGAAGAAAAGATTGTTGTGATCTCAGACAAAAGTGCTTTGTGTTTTGAATTTTTTGTCAAGTGACAAAGCCTGTCCTATAGCCGATGCCCTGATACCCTGAATGCTCGTATAGTAATTGAGAATCCTTTCTTCTCTGTGGAGAAATGGGGAGGATCAGGACTAATGATCAGAGATAAACTGCAAACATTTAGATCATATCAGGGAAGGAAAAATAGTATAGCTAACTATGTCTCAATGCCACGTGCCTCAGCAAGTTAGAATGACTCATTTTCCTAGGGCTTCAAACAGCAGATGTTTTATTATATAGCCATTTATTAAATTTTTGAGTTCTTCTGCTATAAAAGAAGCATCTTCAAGATAAAGGAATGTCACTCTATACTTCAGGTTATCAGAGACACTGAAGTGTTCCTTGAGGGGGGAAAATGAAGTGAGGCTTCAATTGGAAATTTAAAAGATCTGAAATGGCAGAGGGAAAACTTGACCTTTGTCAGAAGGTTGGAAGGGAGAGAGAATCTAGTTAGCCTCATGCTCAATAGCTCATCTGAATGTCATGTTGATTGCCTAAAACATAGATGATATAAGGCATAAAAATGTTTGATACTGAACACAGTAGGGACTTAGATATTTTCTGATTCCTTACAAATTCTGTAACTGGCCTTGAAGTCAGGAAGAGTCGAGTCTCACCTTTGACACACCAGCTGCATCTGGCAAGAACACCTATGAGTGTTCTTGCCAACTCTCCGGATTTATAAATTTCAAAGAAGATGCTGGCCTGCGTTAGTAGAAAGACTTTTCTTAACAGGGAGTTGCTTATACTATTGAAAACACAAACCCAATTCTTATGCCTCTTTGAGGTGTAATAATTGGAACTCTTTCATAGCATCCTCAAATCACAGAACCAGAAGTGATTTTAAAGATCATCTAAATCTAACTTCTCTATTTACAGATGCAGAAATAGAGATGAAAAATGTGCCATGACTTGCCCAACAAAGACAGTAGAGAATCTCCCATCCATGTGGCTTTCTCCAATATGTGATATTCAATCTGCAACTTACAAACCATTCCACTTGCATTGTGTTATAGCTTTTCCAAAGCACCTTAAGTATGATTTATTATATCATTTAAACCTCAAATCCACCAAATTAGGTAAACATATCAATTATCATTGTCCTCATTTTACAGAGAGAGAAACTGAGGCTCAGAGAACTTAAATGATTGCTCAAGGCCACTTGAATCAAAAAGGGAATCAGCAGACACAAGACTAAGTTAACACTGAGATGGAAAGACAGAGAAATACAGAAACAGAGATAGAAACACAGAAATGCTTAGATACATAGTAGTTATGGGAAGAATGCATTTTACACTTTTGTATAAAATGATAAGCATTCTGATGGACAGAACTCAGTGTTCAGAAATACTGATCAATAAGAAAGATGACCATCTCAGCATAGTGCAGTAGACAAAGAGCTGGACTTGAAATGAGGAGAGACCCAAGCCAAATCTTCCCTCTGATGAAATTTGTGGACATGGCCATTGCATTAATTCTTTCATTTGTAAAATTGGAAATAATATTATCCATGGCATCAGTGTCCCAAGATTGTTAAGAGGCTAAAAAAGAGGTAATGAATATAAAATTATTTTAAAACTTTAGTGCTATGTAAATGCCTCACTATTAAACAATGTAAATTAATTCTAAATAATTCATTGAGTTGTTTCCATGTTTTATTCCTTATCCTCAAAGTATTAGTGGAATGATGTACAAGATCATATAAAGTCATGTAAGTTATATAAACCTAAGTCATAGAAATCTCCTGCTCAGATCTTTAAATGAACCTTAATCCCCAAGGCAAACCAACAAACCACTCATCTACAAAATCAATGTGGTTGATTTGTGCTTGTCCCACTTGAAAAACTAGCAAAAACAGGAATGACATTTTAATTTTTGTGGTCAATAAGCTGTACAAAACACATCAGAACTACTTTTAACATAATTGTTCTCAGAGGGCACAAGCCAACTCTCTCATGTAGAAAATGTCACATCAACCAAGCCAACACCATTTGGTTCCTAATGACTTAATGAGATTCATCGGGTGAATGCATTCCAAGATGAAAACCCCTGTACAGTCTCCCTTTTATTTGTGGTTGACACAACATAAAGCAAATCAGGGCATAAACCAAGGATAAAATAATACTATCCCAGAAGCAAAAAGAGGGGAAAATTACAGGTATAATAAATGCAGTTCTGTGCTGAATTTACTTAGTCACTGGTTTTTAAGAGGCACTACAAGGAACCATACTAAACTTAATATCAGAAGACCCAAGTCTTAAGATCTGAACCACTACAGATTATTGTACCATAATGTGAATATGAATCTCCTTCTTTGTAAAATAGAGACAATAACATTATTATCTACCTCATAAGAATATACAAGGAAAATATTATACAAATATACATATTTTGCATAAAATGCTTATGTATTGTTAGAGCTGTGTGTATTTTATTATAAATCAAGTATAAATAGGAACTATTAATTACTTAAAATCTTTATAAATTACCTATAACATAAAGGGTTATATGACATAGTCATAGTATAGTTGAAAGGCAACTGAATATAGAATCTGAGAAGCTGGATACAGTTTTTAAATTTATGACATGTGTAGGCAAGTCATTTAAGCTTTCTCAACTTCAGTTTCTTTATCTGTGAAATAAGGAGACTGCATTAGGTCTCTTCCTACTCTAAATCTTATAAACTCCTACATTAAATGGCAAAGGAGATACAAAGATAAATAATATCTCATTTCTGACCTATTACAATCTAATAAGAGTGATGGGATACATCTATTTTCCACAAATTCCATTTTTTGCCAACCTAAGAGAACAGTTAACAGGATCCAAGACATCCTGGGTTCCTGAAGGGTGATACCAGCAAAGCTCAACACTTGGATAGTTTGTTTTTATTGGGTTGTTTTTGTTGTTGTTGTTTTGGTTTGGTTTTTTTTTAGCTAGAAAGGCTTTAAGTCATCAATTTGTCATCTGAGAACCAACCCAGAAAAAGGCAGAAAAACTTATCCTTAGAAGGTTCTCAAGTCAAATGAAAAGTGTAAGGCTACTGAAACTCTTTACATCATTTAAATGATGGAGGGTAGTTATCTTGGCAAGGGAAATACCCAGAAAGATCAACTTATGGATTCTTTGAAATGTTAAAGTACCATAAAGCTCCATAGGTCTCAATTCCTCAGGGGTGTGTTGTTTCAGCTATATAGATACATCTTTTCAACTAATGCAGATATCAACCACTGCATAATTTAACAGATGCTCTGAATTTTGCTGGAAAATCCATCCCTTTGCAGCATGCCCAAAGATGAAGCTCTCCAAGCTTATTAGACTCACCCTTGAAGCACACAATGAACAGTAAACCTATCACCAGACTTGAAGCCTTTCCAGTCTGAGGGGCTGGCCAGAGCTTGGGCTATATTGGTACAGACTTAGAGAATGCAGAATCACTTTCATACCAAAATGAGGCTTACTGGTGCAAAGAGGTAGACAGTAAACTAGCCTTAGGCAACAAGATAAGGTAAAGTCAGCCCCAACATCCCTGCAAGAGTCAAGAAGGAAAGGAAAATAAAACATAGCAATAACTCAAATATGTCCACCCTAGTATTGGTCACTTTACTGATGATGTCCTCAAGGACTATGCTGCTCTTACAGATGCTACCATTATACATACACCCACAATACACATACCCCCCCCTCCATTCTTTGGTGACTTTCCTACTAGAAATCATGCCTAAATCAAGGTAATACAAATCAGTATGTGAATTTTGAAGTTATATATAATGTAAATATTTATTTGCATATTACAAACTTATGTTTTTATATAAAATGAGGGAAAGAATGCTTCTCGTAGAGGGAACCAAGAAACCTTCATAAAGGAGGTGCCATTTGAGTGGAATCACTGGATGTCAGAGCTGAGACATGTTAAATAATAATAGTATAGCACTTAAAGATTTCCTTGACCTTTAGCAACCTGAAAGGTAGATAGTAAGAGTATGATTATACCAAATGAGCAAACAGGCTCAAAATAGTAAAATAATTTCCCGAAGGTCTGGAGAAAAAGTATGGTATCCAGAATTCAAAAACAGATCGTTATTCCCAATGTGGGGCTTATTCTAGTGCACAAGGCTGCTAAAGCCCTGACAATTCTTCTCTCCCCTTTTACGGAGGAGAAAATCCCAGTCCCTCACTGAGTGACAGGGCTAAAACTAGACCCTGGGTCTCTTGATTAGGATGTGTGCAGAATTGTGCCCTTTCCTCTTCAACCTCTCTTTTAAGCCATTTTTTTTTAATTCAGTTAACTTTTCCACTACTACTCCACCTTCAGATGGAAGGGAAATCGTATTAAGAGATAAGAACCTTCATTTCTGTAGCTCTAAAAGACAAGTCAGCCAGCACTCTCTGTAGTTTCAACTTGGGTCTTCTGTGACAACAGCCCTTCTGCTTCTCCATGTTCTACACTGGACCTTCTCACCTTTTCTTCTGAGGTGAGTTTTTACATAACAGGAAAACATAGTTCACCTGCTAGATCTGTGGCTGTCTTATCCTTAACTGCAGAGGGCGCAGCTAGGCCTTCTGGGGCCGGATCAGAAGGAAGTGGAGGCTGTGGCCAACCCGCGGAAAGCATCTCAGCCAATTCCGCAAGGCTCGGGATTCCTCCTGCTTGCTAGTCTCACTCCCTCAAGTAGTTCGTGTAATGTCGCATCTAAACACGCAGCTGAATGCGTCTTGGGATCAGAAAGCAGACTTAAACGAGAGACCTTGTTTTTTAGTAGAATTCTCTCCTCAAAACTTTGGGCTATTGTGTTAGCGCATCTTTCCCAGGAGAGCCAGATAGGTCTTTACTTACTGAGTCCTTTTTTAAAAGATCTCTTTAGACACTGGGGTGTTCCCCTCTCTACCCAGGACCGTCCCCTCCTTAAAGGGCGGCCAAGATTCCCCTTACTATTTACAGTCCCTTTTCCCCTTTTTAAACCCATCGGCTGGTTTCCCCCTTCCCAGGAAAAAACCTTCCTCTCACTTACCCCATTTAATGGAAATGCCTGCTGGGCAGAAGAGCGGTAGATTCGGGCTAACTGCCCGGGATTTGAGAGATGGGAGCAAAAAAAAAAAGTGTGTGGGGGGGAGGGGTAAATTAACCTTGATCTATAGGCTGCGATTCCCCCACTCCCTCCAAGAAACGGTCTCGCTCTTTGCTGGGACCCTAAATCTAGCCGAGGGCCAGACAGGTGACTCACTCCTCCCCTAGCCAGCTTTGCAGGCTTCGAAGCTAAAGATTTTACTTTTGAGGAGGAAACAAGGTACTCCCTAGCCGGGTTTTTAAGTCAATTCCACGGGCTTTCATCGTGACGGGCTCCAGACGCAGGTGGGGAAAAGGTCCCAGGTGAACCTGCCAAAGGCTAGGTGGTTAGAATGGAAAAATACAAGCGCCCTCGCCCGGGAAGTCACCGAAGCAGCAGCCAAAAGAAAACGTGCTGGTCGGAATCCCTGCTTCTTCCCCCGGGACTCCTAAAAGCCAGCTCTAGCCCTGCCCCGCCCCTGCCCTAGCAAGCTCACCTGCACAGGAGGGGGTGGGTATCAGAGTAGCCCAGGGACAAACCCCTCACCTCCACTCCTCGCGCCAAGCCCTGGCCCTAGCACCCTTTCCTTGTCCTAAAACGCTAGACTCTGCTTTCTGCTCACTCGGATCCCGCGGGTGCAGAAGTAGCGGAAGGCGAGAGGAAGCCGGGCTTCCCCCGGAGCCGCCATCGAGCTGCCCCGACGGCTCAGCTCTCTGCCACGGGAGGGGGAGGTGACAGAAAAAATGCTTTTGCCGCTGAGCCCTACTGCTCCAAAGCAGACGCGGAAGCCCTGTCCGAGTTCACAAACTAGGAAAAGAAAATAATAAAAGCCCCTTTGCAGATGTTCCAGGCACGGGAGGAGAACCGTCAGAACTTCTCGGACCGGCTCTTAGTCTCCCCCAAGCGGCCAGGAGCTACCCGCCCGAAGGGAGATTCGTGGCAGAGTAGTAGCCCGGCTAAGTGGCCGGGTTGGAGGTGACCTCAGTCGCCGGCTCATAAATGACTTACCCCGATAACTGTTGCCCGGTTTATAAAATTCTGGGTCCCCTTCCACCCGGAGGCTGAACTCATTGTAACCCTCGCGGCGGGTGCCTTGGGCGCGCAAGATGCGGCTGCAGTAGCCCTCGGACTTGAGGACTTTGTCCAGGGTCTCATCTGGGAACGCCAGCACCGTAAAGGCCAGCGCTAGGGTGAGGAGCGCCCGAGGGAAGGGTGGAGAAAGTCCCATCTTCTCAGGAGCTCCACAACTTTCTGCTCCTAGCCCTCGCCGCCGCTGTGGAAATGCCCACTGGTGAAAGCCGGGCAGAGGGGAGGCGACTGAATAGGGCAGCGGCTCTTCAGCTCCAGGCTTGGAGAAAGACGCTCCCCTCTCCGCCCCCAGGGAGCAGAGACCCCGAGAGGGGCGAGAAACTGGGAAGAGGAGTGAAGAAGGGGAAGAAAAAGAAGGAAGAAACAAAGAGGGAGAGAGCAGTGAGCCAGCCAGGGAATGTTCCTGCTCTCTAATCAGCTGCCGCCGGGTTGAGCGAGCTAGTGAGAGAGCGGAGGGAGGAGGGGGAGGGAGGCGGAGGCAGGAAGGCTGATTTTGCCCAGATCCCCAAGTGAAGCGCTGTTTTCTTTCAGAGCTAGTGATTAGCAGTTGTAATGTTTACTCTGCCCGGCGGTATTCCCAAGGTTTGGTGAAATAACAGAGCGCAGGAAAACGCTGCCGCCGCTGCTGCCTCCGCCGCCTGTCTCCTAGACATCCAGCCCGGCTCAAGCCACGCTCACCGAGTGAGCCAGGCTGACAGCATCGAAATTCATCCCTCGCCTTCCGGCCAAAGTCTGGTCACTGTGCGCCAACTGGACGGGATAGAGGGGGAGGGGAAGGCAGGAGAGGCCAGAATTTTAAAAGGTGTTGAGGGGGCAGGGTTGCTGTTGTCATGGTCTTTCTAAAAGTTCAAAGAAGGGCCTGCTTTTCTTCTCATTTGTTTGTAATCGTTATCTTTTGACTCGCTCTCTCTTTTCCTTCCTCAATGCCCCACCCTCCAACCAAATACTGAGGGGGCCGGGATGCCCGGCTATTGGGGCGGATTCCCTGTTTCGGGTAGGGATGAGGAGCAGCTTGAACTTCGAAGCTCTCTTGCTTAAGGCCTTTGCCTGGGGAAGCGTAGAGAGCCGGGCCAATGGCTGGAGCGGTACCAGTTAGCAGAACCCTGGGCATCAGGAGGAAGGAGATTGATCTCTCTCCTCCTATTTCCCTAAATAGAGGAACCTGGTGGATCAACAGTAAGTGGTCATTCATATGGTCCTTAAAGATCTGCAAATGTACTTTCTCCCCGTACTTTATGCTAACTTGGCCCAAGGTTGGCATAGTTAATAAGTTTGGGGACAAGGATTTGGACTTGGGAAGCCCAACACTCTTGCCACTCTACCATGCTTCAGTCCCCTAACTAGCATCTTACTACACAGGCAACTGTTCTTTGGGCCTCTTATCCCTCTAAGTGTGAGGAAGTCAAAATGAACTACAACTGTGGGCATCTGACGCCTTCATGCTGCCCCCTGGCTTCCTGGATCTCCCACTACACTTGGATCCTCCATGAGTTTGTGTCCATATTTATCCTATCCTTTCTCAAATTAATTTCTCCTTCCACATCTACCTCCATCTCATCCTTAAGTCGCACATATCTATTGCATTTTTGATCAAGCTCTCCCCTCCCTTTAAGCTACAGTCTTATCTCTTTCCTTGCCAAATGTCTACAATGAAGGGAACTTTATATCTTTATTTAACAGCTAATGATTGAACTAGCATCTTGCCTTGGGCTTTGGTAAATTTTCTGGGTCACGTTTGAATCAGTGTAAGGGACTTTACCCTTGTGAGAGATATTTCACTACTTTGCAAAGTTGTAATTAACTTGAGCAAAGGCTGGAAGATAGGGGCATTCTCCCAGGGTTCCAATATGGTGAGGAGGGCACTGCCTCCCCATGGTAACCATACTCCCCTGCACTTAATCTTGGAGTCTGAACTCCTTAAGAAGTCATAGCCAGCTTCTCCTCTCCCCTCTTCACATTCAAATCTATAAGTGCCAAGGTTCAACAGTATATCTGAATTCACTACTGAACTGTCCTCTATACCCAACATATTCCCCTATCACTCGCCTCTGATTGCCCAGTTAACATATTCCTGGTTTAGAATTATTACTTTCTAAATCTTCATTCTATTCCAATTCTAAGCATCAAATCTCCTAACCTTATTTCTAGAAGTGATTGGCACTCTAGGTTCAGACATCGGCCATGGCCCATTCTTTTCCCTCCCCACTTTTCTGATACTGGCACAGTAATTGGATATTTAAGTCTGGAATCCATCCTTTTTTCCCCTTGTTATGCCCATACCACAAATCTATGTTTACTAGGCTTATAAAAAAAGGAAAAAAGAGACAATACAAATTAAAGAAGGTTGTTAAAAGGATATATGTGCCCATGCCTCGCTTTGGGCAAGGTAATATCTAAGCTTCCTAGGCCTATTCAAAATCTTTTTTTTCTTATTAGCATCCCATAGCATAATTTCCAAGTCCTAGCCTTTCACCAGGCCCCTAGAAAGAATTAATTTTTAGTGCCCCAAAATATCTATATACAAATTTTGAATTTGTCTATATGAGCAGGCTGGATCAAGCTCATTTGTCAGATTCACAATCCTAGTTTCAGTCTCAGCCAATCAGGAATCCTCTATCATCTGTCAGGCTTCTGGGTGTTCTATTCCTGTTTTACATCATTGGCTGTCCAACTGTCTGTCTCTTATTTTTCTCTGTCTCTGTCTCTGTGTGTGTGTGTGTGTGTTTCTCTCTAGTTCTTGCTCCCCACCTCTTTTTCTTCTCTTCCTCTTTTCCTACCTCTTTCCTTACAGCTGGAAGGAACTTTAAAAATAATCCAGTTCATTCGCTTCTCTTATACAGCAAGAAAATGATATCCATAAGGGATAATTGGTGTGCCTGATGCCACTTCATGGCAGAGTACAATATCCTTGTGACTTAAAAATAGAATACACTACCATCATGAAATTAAAAAGTCAAAGCATTCTGTCAATCTACTATCTGTAACATTCTGTTCTAGGCACAAGGGAGATACCAATGTAATTAAGACATGGTCTATATCCTCATGGAGGTTTCCAGAGTTAGGCTTTGATGGATAATAGGATTTTGTTAGACACAGAAGAAGGAAGTAAAAATGCTAGGAAAATGGAGTATGCCCTGGAAAGGAAATACAAACCCTCCTAGGAAGAACCTAACATTTCCTGCTATGTTGAAACCTTAAGGTAGAATGGCATGTACAAATGGCAGTACATCATACAGTATGTGATATGCTACAGTGTGATAAATATATCAATTTAAAGCTGGAAATAACCTTAGCAGTCATTTAGTTCCCAGCTTCTTAAACTGTGTTTCATGCCCCATATAAGGTCTTATAACTGAATATGGGAGTCATGAAATTATGATTTATTATCAGCAAATGTTTAATTTGTACATTTATTTTATATACTTATATACCTGGAGTCATGTATCAGTGGGGAAAAGTTTAAGAAGCCCTGATGTAGTTCAGTCCTCTCATTTTACAAAAGAGGAAACTGAGACTGAGACAGGTTAAATGACTTGCCAAAGATCACACAGTAAATTAGCAAGGGGTGAGATTCCAATCAAAGTCTTCTGAGTCCAAACCCATTGATTTACACCGAATATTGTCTGTTGAGGTTAACTTGATTAGGGCTTCCGAATTCCTTATAAAATTAAGTTTAGACATAGTTAGGATGATGCTGTGAAAAGGGTTGAAAGCTAGCCCTTATTTTACCCTGATATCACTGGGTAGGCTACTATTAACTTTTTTTAGCAGAAAATTAACATAATGAAAAGACTACTTCAAAGGAAAATTAACTTGACATATACAAGATGAAAAAGGGTTGTAGGTAAAAAAAAATTCAAGAAGCTAGCATATTGTTCTAGGTTGGAATTGATGCAGGTCTGGACAAAATGCTTGTTATGAAAATGGTAGTCCAGTGGTGTATATGAATAATGACTTAAAGCTAGAAACAAGAAAACTTGATAAAAATGGCTGGATAAGATGAAGAATGAAGTAGGAGATAAACTTAATTACTCTAAGATTTTGAGCCTTGGAGGCTAAGATTGGTGATTCCATTGATATACATAAAAATATTGATGAGTCTGATTTGGACATGAATGCCCTGCCATTCATTTCATCAGTCAACATTTTTAAAGACTTACTAGAAAACCTAGGTCTCTTCCTCAAGTCCTCATTTTCACCTCATCCCAAGCCAATTTATTGCCAAATCTTGTCAATTTCACCTTCACGACATCTCTCATATATGCTCCTTCTTTCTTCTGACACTGCTACTCTCCCAATACAGGCTCTTATCACCTCACACCTGCACTACTGTGATAGTTTTCTTATTACTTTCCCTGCCTCAATTTTCTCCCCATTCAGTCCATCCTCCATTCAGCTACCAAACTGATATTTCTAAAGTACAGAGTTGAATATGCCCCTCCATGATTTAATATAAAATCCTCTGGTTAACTTTTGAAAGGCATTCATAACCTAGCTTTCCAGTCATCTCAAACTTATATACTTTATGATCCGATAAACCTAGTCTCCTTATTATTCTTTTCACAACATTCTCCTTCTCTTGACTCCATGCATTTTCCCTGGATGTACCCCATGTCTTGAAGGCTCTCCATCCTCATCTCCAGGCTTCCTTCAAGTCTAAGATGAAAATCTAACCTTCCATAAGAAGCCTTTCCTGGCTCCTTATTCTAAGTCTAATATCTTCCACTGAGATTATTTTCCATCTACACCATATCTATTTTGTATTATGTACTTCTGTTTTCTCCCCTACTGAACTGTGAAATCTTTGAAAGTCAAGACTTCTTTTGTCTTTCTTTGTATTCTTTGCTTTGCACATTGCCTGACACATAACTGCTTAATTAATGCTTGTTGATTGATTGGTATCAGTGAGAAAGTATCAGTGAGCAAGACATTAGGCATTGAAGATACAAGGGAAAATGAAAAAATGAAAGTGAAAAACAAATTGAAGCCAAACAAAATAAAATGAAATAAAAGTATTACTCTTGTGAGGAAGGAAGGATAGTAGAATACAAAATGACAGATAATAAATAAAAGATGATTTTAGAAGATAACATTAAACATTAAATGGATCTGGAAAAGCTTCCCACAGGAAGGGGAACAAAGTTCAAAACTGAAGATGTCTACTGCATAGTTGAAATTACAGATTTGGAATTCAGGAAAGAGATCACAACTAGATTGAAAGATGTGTGCCATTCAAATATAGATAATAAGAGTTGAAAACCTTAGCTGAGAAGTGAGAACTGAAACTTGGTGACTAGAAAAGAATTAGTATAATTGAGGGACAGCAACTAAGGGAGGAGGCAATCTTTGGGGAAGAAAAGGGGTGATTGTTACAGTTAGATGCTATAGAAAGACTGTTAAATTTGTCAAAAATAGATGGCTTTGAGAGAGCAGTTTCCGTAGATTGGTCTTATAAGGCAGATTGCATGGAGTAAAGGAACAATTGAATGGTAAGAAAGTAAAGTTCTCAGAGCAAACGGATTCATTAGGAGCTTCAGCCAAGTGTATTCTATACCATTTTCTTTAGTCTTCCTGATTGAGGGAATAAAAGAAATATCATGTCTAAGAAGCTACTATTCCATTAAGGGTCAAGAATGTTACATAGGAGACAGAGATGGAGATAGGAGAGACAGACAGTCAGAGATGGGGGGAAGAGAGAAGAGAGAGGAGAGAGAGGGGACAGGGAAGGAGGGAGGAGAGAGGGTGAAGGAGGAAAGACAGGAGAGAGGAGAGAGAGAGGAGAGAAAGAGACAAAAAGAGGGGGGAAGGGAGGCAGAGAGAGAACAAGCACATAAAGCATAGAGTATGCTGGAAGAGTAGTTTGGTATTTGAAGTAGAAATAAGATGACAGTCTAAGAGAATGAATGAGAAACTATAGTAAGAGACCTCAGATATCATCTGACCTTCATTTTATCCAGAGGAAACTGAAGTCCTTAAAAATTAAGCTACTCACCCCTAAAATATATAGCTTGTCTTTTTGTTTCTCCAGCACTTAGCACAATGCTTGCCATATAGTAGGTGCTTAATAAATGTTTATTGATTGTAGAGAAGAGTCTTGAAGTTAGGGCCTAATCTATTGCTCTTTCTACTATCACACAATAGTAAGATTGAAAGTCAGCATAAGTTTGACAAAGAGATTAGCAACAAGACTGACAGAGTTTTCTCTCTACTATACTTAGGGGTTTTCAGACATGTAGTCATTTTTCTACCCAGTCCTTCTTTCTTCAGCTGGAGAATTCTCAGTAATGCCCCATTATTGTCCATAGCAATGGGCATCCTCAAGCAGGAGAGGATAGAACTACCCATACCATCCCTTACCAAGTTGTAATGATCTTTCCTTTCTCTGGTCTCACATAACACAATGCGCCTCGTATACTGTTGATACTTTTATTGGAAAATTAGCTTGGTATAATGAGTACTATATAGGACTTGGAGTCAGGAAGAACAGGATTCAGAACCTCTCTCTGACATACCCCAGCTGGACAATTCACATAAACTCTGTGTGTTTCAGGCTGCTTCCCTATTTAATCATAGGCAGTTGTAATCTTTCCTATTGGAAAGAGTTCCCCAGACTGCCAAAATCAGATTTATGGTTATGACATAGTTAGAAATACAGTTGTATATAAAACATATTTGTATTTTTGTAATAGCATATTTGTACTTGTGCCATATTCCTCTGGTAAACTGATATTTAATAGAAAGATGGCATTTCTTCCATTCTACCCCAGAAAAATAGTGCTAACGTCCAAGTGTCTCCTTCTTAAGTGTTCATGATAGCCTAGAAAGAGTTCCACACTGAGTCATGAAATATTGCTTGAAGCTCTGGCTTTACAAAAAAAAAAAAAAAAGTACTGACCTTGAAATCAGAAGGCTCACACTTAGTTTCCAGCTCTGCCTAGCTGGTCAATGTCGAGAGATTTAGTCAACAATTCTGTGCTTCAGCTTTTTCTTTAAATACTTATTTGATGGACTGAGTGGTATGTAGAATTAAGTTGGCCTTGGTGTCACAAAGACCTTGTTTAGAATCCTGCCTTTGAGTCTTACATTCTGAGTGACTCTGAAAAGATAATTTCATTTTTCTGAGCCTCAGTTTCCCCATCTGTAAACATATATAACAATACCCTGTAGTACTTTCCCCATGGGCTTGTTATTAGAATTGAATGAGATAATGAATAAGATGTGTTTTACAATTTTTAAATTAAAATAAAAACTTTAAATATCAGTTATTAGGATGTGGATTCTAATTCCTGTAGTTCAGCTGGTCTATCACTCTAATTTTGGCACTTACATTAAATTAATATTTAATTTATATGTAACTTTTCTTCCTGTAAAGAACATAACTTTTATTTTTTGTCCAATTCCTACTCAAATAGTATTGTATATAGTAAGAGATGCTGACACAATATGAAGAACAAAAGATAAAATAAGAATGCTGAGAAGTGAGAACTGAAACTTGGTGACCAGAAATTCTATTTTCAAAATAAAAACTGGGGCAGCTAGGTTGCGCAGTGGTAAGAGCACCAGCCCTGAAGTCAGGAAGACCTGAGTTCAAATGTGGTCTCAGACACTTCCTAGCTGTGTGACCCTGGGCAAGTCACTTAACCCCAATTGCCTCAGCAAAAAGCAAAAAATAAAAAAATAAAAACTAAAGTCAGTAAGGGGTTACTATGAAAAATCAGTTCAGCAGGATGATGATGTTCATCATTATAATATGTAGTTAAGTAAAACTGAAATAAGAATTCAAGAAAGAAAAGTTGCTGGGGGAAAAATGCCTCCTTTTCATCATCTGGAGGAAGATTTTATACTTTCTTGGGAAATATGCTAGAATCTTCCTTGTGATGAAGAAAGGAAGATGAGATCTTAGAGAAGGAGCCCAAGAGGTAGGTGCAGAAATGCTATGCTATCTAGATCTCATTATCTGTTTGTTCATGAAAGTTAACAGAAGGAAAGAGAGAAAGAGTGGGGTCTTTTTTGGACTGGAAACTTTAGAAGGAAGGTGCTTCTGACTAGAAACAGAAAAATTGAGGAGAAGAAGGGGCAGGCAAGAATCTTATTTATTAGCAGCCAAGAAGAAAATTTTCACATGGGAACAACTTATTTGTCAATTGGGAGATGGTTTTTGAGGAGTGAGACCTTGTTGAATAATGCTTCTAATGTCTAATGATACAAACAGGTGGAGTAGGCATAGAAAGAAGTAATAAAAGAAGTGGAGGTTATAAAGTAGGACTACAGAATCAGATAATTGAAGGAATAGATCTGTGGCCATCTAGTCTTAAATTATATAATTATAGAGATTGAGCTGGAGGAGATCTTTCATGCAACTATCTCACTTTATTGATGTCAAAATGGAGACCAAGAAAGGTTAAATAATCTGTTAAGCTCACTCAGGTAATAAGTAGCAGCATCAAGCAACCAACTCAGGAGTTCAAACTCTTAATCTGGAATTCTTTCCATGGCTTCTTTACAAAATCTTTTGCAAGTGATAGAATTTTTCAAATGCTTGACTAAATCTAAGTATCTTAGATCTATAGGATTCACTTGATCTACTAGCATAGAAACTTTGATTTAAAAAAAGAGTCAAATTAGTCTGACTTCTATGAAACTATATTAGCTTTTAGAGACCTTCCTTCTCTAAATGAATAGCAATGAATTGTAGGATTTTGAAAAAATAACTATATGAAATTAGACCGTAAGATTAATAGAACAAAAATAAATACAGAAAAAAAACAGAAGAAAAGAAAAAATATGGCATGCAATTTAGGTAATTCCAACCTTGTCTTTTTATACAAACTGTACGGGAGGGGAAAGAACTAGGATAAGACAACAAACATCAACACAGACTATCATCATTTCTTCATGTGGTTTAACTGATGAAAATCAGGCACCATAATGAAGAGATGAAAAGAACCTAGAAACTAGTTAAGCCAGTGACTTGAATATTTGAAGTCTATTCAAAACAGAAAGGGATGGCAGCCAAGGGCAACACTGACAGAATATAAACTCACTTGTAAAATGTTATAGAAAAGGGTTATAGAATATTATGAGTTACATCACCTCATAAAACAAGGAAAAGCAATAAAGAGAAAAACATATTTACAGAAAACTTAGCAAAAAACCCAAACTAGTCAAAATATTTAGAAGTTATTCAAATTTAACGTCCTTTAATGTCTGCATATTAAAGTATAATTTTTTCACTTTATTTTTCTTAGTTTTTTGTAATATGGCTAACATAGAAATATATTTTATATGACTACATGCAAAATTGATATCATTATTTGCCTTCTCAATGAATGAGAAGGAGCTAGAAGGAGGGAGAGAATTTGGAATCAATTAAAAAAAAGTTTCAAAAAATAAATAATAAATTGGGAGTAAATATAAAGGGAAAAATAAATTTAACATCATTCTGACAAGGTTGGTCTAACCTTAAAGACAATGAGAGTTGTGTTTCTTTACAGCTTGGGGAAAAGATGCTAATGAAAGATCAAGACTGGAGGTAATAGGGTTCCCCAACCCTGTAGTACAGTGAGAATTTTGAGAATCTCTACCTATAGAGAAAAATTAACAAGAAGAGGAGGTGGCAGGACTTTCTCTTGATACAACCTGATACCACGTTGTTCCGTGATAGTGTTCTCTTAATTCCCTTTTTCAAACCCATGTTTCTATAGGAAACCATGATTAGTGGCCTCTAAATGGATAGACAGAATGGTATTTTTGTGGGGGCTTTTTAAATCATGGGTATTTCTCTGGCAACTGAAGCTCTAAGAGAAAAACAGATACTAAAAACTAGGGATGCTTATCCCTGCCTTTTCTTACTCCAGCAAAGGGTGCCCATTTCTACTAGTCTCCTTTTGAAATATTCCACTAAAGACTTATTTGATGGATTTTTTTCTTCTCATTAATACCTGTGGTTGATCCCATCTATGACAACTGACCCATTGCTGAGCCCTAAATGGTAGAAATAACTCCATATTTAACCACTAATTGATCCAACAATGTACCAGTAAGAGCTGAATAATTATTCAATACAAAGAAACTTACTAGTACATAGTTGGGTACAATAATTAAATATGGCTTAGTCAACTATATTTTTAAGCAACAAATGCAAAATTCTCCTAATCATAATCAATTTAGCAAACTTGACTAATCTGTGTATTCAAGGATAACAAATTTTCCTAATTAAAATACCCCACATAGTCAATAAAAGGATAGAAGGCTGAAGTCCAGATCATCTACTGATTTACTATCTCAAGGCTCTCTTTCTACTCATTCACTGTGAATCTGCCTAGCAATATTAAAGAAATATAAAGGCAGAGATCCAGAGAATTTAGCTCTAGATAAGAATACACACTCCACATACACCTGAACCACCACCTAAACTACCCTTGGGACCCTAGGGCTGGGAAGTCAAATGTTTGCATGCCTCTGAGAAATGAAGTTCCTTCTTCATGATCCTTTGGACATTTAAATTCCTTCTCGGTACCTCACACAAGACCTCTTCATACTGTTCTTATATTTCATGGTGGTTTTTTTTGTTGTTCCTGGGATGAGGAGGTGGGAAGCTATCAGGAAAAGTGACAATTCCTAGTACAGGGCTGGGATCTCAACCCACTGTTAGAAAATTTTTGCTCTCTGAGATCATAATGACCCATTTCATAACTACACTTCCAAGCATAATATTGCTATGACATTGGAACATTTTAAAAATATAGCTAGATTTTAAAATCAGACACTAGTCTAACATAATGAGTAAGAGTTCTACCAAGATGTAACTAGAAGAACAACAGACTGAATATATAAATGATATCTCAAGATTTCCATAAAAATTTTCTCCATCAATGACAATGGGTACACCACATTTGAATTCTAACACCACAGACCCCAATAACTATAAAAGGAAATAAAAATGGCATTAAATCTATACCTCCAAAGAGATTAAAAGAAAAGGAAAAAGTCATATGTGTGTATATATATATATACATTCATATACAAAAAAATAAAAAAGCAGCTCTTTTTGTAGTGCCAAAGAACTGGAAATTGGGGAATAACTGAATAAAGTATGAATCATAAATGTAATGGAATACTTTGTTCATTCAACATTAATTCAATAAACATTTATTAAGTGGTATGTGCTAGGAATTGTGCTAAGCCCCTGGGATACAAAAAGGTAAAAGGCAGAGCCTACCTTCAAGTAGCTTACAATCCATCAGGGCAGATAATATATATACAAATCAAGTTATACAGAATAGATAGGAAATAATTAACAAGGAGAAACCAGTAGAATTAAGAGAGGTTTGGAAAGATTTATTAGAAGAGATAGGCTTTTTGTCTTTTAAAGAAAAAGAAAATTTTAGAAAAACCTGAGGAAGATTTTTATGAATTGTTACAGATAAAAGTGAATAGATTGAGCGAATAAATGAAGCATTTAGTAATCACTTATTATGTATAAAAGTGCTGGGCACACAAATAGAAAAAAATAAGTTAGTCCTGCTCGAATGGGAAAGTAAAACATATAGAAGGTTTCAACAAAAAATCAAATGGAAAAGTCCCATGATCCTTAGGTTGCAATAGCAAAGCAAATACTAATGATTCTTCATTAATGTCATCCACTGATAAAATCCTATGAGTTAAAATATTTGACAATGACAAGATCTTTTTATGGCTAGAACTTTCTTTTCTGTATCATAAATAGCTGTGACTATACCAACCTACAAGAGCAGTTGCCAGATTTTGTCTCCATAGTGATTGCTTCCTCTTGATGTCCCAAGACACTTAGGTCCAAGGTGCTTAGCTCTCTCCTTTATGGTCTGAGAGGAGATGGTGGTCAAGATGGTAGCTGTGATTTGACTTGCCTGGAACATGCTATCTCCTATTTCTCCATCAGTGTATCTTGCTACTTCAGCTAATCTGGCTTGTTTGCCTTGCTTATGGCAGTTTGTTGACAGCAGGTAGGAATTGATGCCCTCTTCTCCATAAGAGTTAGTTCCCAAGATGATGGCTATGAGGGCTGGATTAATAGCAGGAATAATGGTAGGGGGTTTAGAGGTTCTGCCACTTCTAGAGTTTCTATGTCCATATGCCCACACCCAATCATCAGCAATTAAGTTTGTATTGAAAGGAGGTATTCAATTTCGGAGCATCTAATTCTTCTTTCAATAACAGAGCACTTCCTCGAAGCAAGCCATTTTCTAAGACCACTTTAAACAGCCATTATCATTATAATGAAACCATTACCAGCAATCTTCCACCAGTTTCAGTGTCTCTTGTTTCTCAAGGAAATCACAGACCACATCCTTTGATCCTCAATTCAAGGGCAAACTTCTTTTCCTGGGGTCCCAAAATCTCAGACCCTGACAATCTGCCTCTTGGGGGCAAAACCAGGAAAACAATTTATACTCTATCAACAATGTAAAAATAAAAACTTATGAAAGACTAGTTCTGATCACTGCAATGACCAATTATGATTCAAGAGGACCAGTGGTGAAGAATGCTGCCTATATCCTGACAAGAAGTCGATTCAGGATGCTGGATGATATATACATTTGTGGACATAGCCAATATGGAGATTCATTTGTTTGATTTTACATATTTGCTATCAATGTTTTTAAATTATTTTTTCCAATAGGAGTGATAGGAGTAGAAGTGAGAAAAATGCTAAATAATTAAAAATGTAATTTGGAAAGGAATTGTGCTAAAAAAATATGCAAAGAGTAGCTGCATCAAATATAGACAGAAAAAATTTATACATTAAGCAATAATTGTGAAGGCATTAAAGAATCTAAAAGAAAAAAAGGATACCAAATATGTGGAGGAGGAATCATAGATCTTATTATATGTGAGGGGAAAAAGAGTACTAATAAAATATCAATAGCTTCTGATCCATATGAATACTTGGCCAATTCCATAAAATTTTCATGAAAATTATTTAAACATATTTCAAGGATATCTTTGATGAAGCAATGAGAAGAAAATTAGTAGATTTTTTGACAAATGACATTCTATAGCAGACCCAACAAAATCACACAATTATGAGATTCTATTTTTTTGTAGTTTCTTGACAATAAAAAAGCATTTGAAACAGTAGAGCAAAATGTCAATTCTAAGGCTCTCTTCTCATAGTATATCTTATACATATGTTAAAATCCCATATGAAAATATGCAAGTAGAGATAACTGCAATGACCTTGTAATTATTAATGTTAAGTAAAACATAAAGCATAAAATATCTATTCCTGAAAGGTACTTGCCACTACTATAGAATATATCCAACACTAATTCTTAATAGAGTAAGGATTCCCTATAAATAATGAAATCTTGTCAATGTTCTTGTTTATAATATAATTATATTGAAGTGAGCTCACCCATCCCCATAACTTTGTAGACACTTAAATAAATTACTCAAAAGAATGATTTTTAAAAATCTTTTTGTCTTTCCAAGCAAAACAAAAAGAAAAAAACCTCATTCCTGTAGTATAAAGTATGATACATAATTAAATGGCCAACTTACAGAGTTGGTCATCAACACAAATATCTTAGATATTATAGTTCAATCATTGAATGGGCCCAGAATTAAGCAAAAGGAGGAACGTAGCCTGTGTTACCTCTGAAAAATTTCATAGAGCTTTTGATGACCTCAATCTTCTTTCTTTTTTTTTTTTTTTTTTTTTGAGGCAATTGGGGTTAAGTGACTTGTCCAAGGTCACACAGCTAGGAAGTGTCTGAGACCAGATTTGAACTCAGGTCCTCCTGACTTCAGGGCTGGTGCTCTAACCACTATGCCACCTAGCTGCCCCCTCAATCTTCTTTCTAAACATCTTCTTAACATCACTATTCTTTTGACTATATTATATATCCTATAAGTCATTGAATATGTCACTCTGTAAAGAATAAATGTGTATGTCATCCAAAGAACAATGGAGAGACTCCTGATGAATCTCAGTAGGTTGTATCATTCTACTAGAAAATGAATGTTCTGGGAAAGTAGATAAGTAGTAATATCATTAGTAAGATATATGACCAGGACAAAAATTCTTTTCCCAAGAATGAAGGATAATCCTGGAAAAACTCCATGCTCTGTCTGTGCATCTACACAACATCAAGAGTTTTAAAGGAAGAATATTAGATCTCTTTTGGAAAGATTTATATGATTACATGGACAAAAGCCACACAACATTTAGGTCAGTTAAGATCTGTACAGCACGAGGTGCTACCCACAATAATGAGATCAGAGATCCATAAAAGCATTGAAATAATTGGAGATATTAGCCTAGAGTTAGCCAACTTCATTCTCTTCCCATTTGCAAAAGTCTCTAGGAAAAAATATTTTAACAACCCTTTTTAAGGTTGATACACTTCACCCCTGGCAAACAGTCTATCATTCCAGTGTTTTAATTCATGGTCAAAAATCTAAATATGATTTTCACATGCCATATTTCTAGTCATCTATTAATTTTCCAAATCACATTTTTCTCCTGAAGCCCAGTTTCAGAAGGCATCAGCAATAATGATGAGAACACTACTTCTACCCCTAAAGGAGAAATTTAAATTTCCACTAAGAATTTATCTGTTTAAATTTAATTAACCACTTTAATTTTCCTCTTCACTCAATATGTGATTGCTGAAACATTGTTGATGATCTTTGAAAGACCTCAGAGAATGAAAGTGGTACCATAGGACTGGAGAAGAACATATGCTGTCCCTATTTTAAAAAGGTGAGAAGGAAAGGGGAGGGGAGATCTGCAAACTATAACCAGGGAGCTTAACTTTTAACCCTTAAAAAAATCTAGTACAAATTATTCAGGAAATTATTTGAGAACACCTAGAGAGAGAAACCCCCCTTAGATCACTACCTTGCATAGCTTAGTGAAACTAGAAACTATGCCATCCTGGATTACCCAAAATATGTCAAAGTAGAAAGTTCTGACAAAAGATTGCTGGAAAGGAAAATGATATACCATTTAAGTATCTTTGCCAAGAAAATTCCATAAACACAATAGTGGAAAATGAACCCCTTAAATGTGAAAGGCTGCTCTGTTATGGTCCAAGGTATCACGAAGAGTTGAATATGATTGAATGATTGAACAATAACAACAGAAAGGGAAGAGTGATTGCTAGAAGTTAGTAGAACTTCTCCAGAGAAGCTTGGCTCCAGAGAAGAACCTAATGTGTGTGACAAGCCATATTTACTTTTTTTTTATTAAAAGCTTTTAATTTAGAGAACATACGAGTGATTTTTCTACATTGACCTTTGTAAAAACTATTTTTTTTTGTTCCAAGCTTTTCCCCTCCTTCCCCCCACTCCCCACCCCTAGATGACAGGTAATCTAATACATGCTAAATATGTTATATTATATTACAAATCCAATACCTGTATACATATCTATACAGTTATCTTACTGCACAAGAAACATCAGATCTAGAAAGAGAAGAAGAAAAAAACAACCTAAGAAGGAAAACAAAATGCAGGGAAATATTCACAGAAAGCATTAAAATGCTGTGTTGTGGTTCACACTCAGTTCCCTCAGGCCTCTCTCTGGATGTATATGACTATCTTCATCCCTGAACAATAGGAACTGGTTTGAATCACATCATTGTTGAAGAGAACGATGTCCGTCAGAATTGATCATCATATAGTCTTGTTGCTGTGTATAATGATCTCCTGGTTCTGCTGATTTCACTCAGCATCAGTTCATGCAAGTCTCTCCAGCCCTCTCTGAAATCATCCTGCTGGTCGTTTCTTACAAAGCAATAATATTCCATAACATTCATATACCATAATTTATTCAGCCATTCTTCAATTGATGGGCATCCATTCCGTTTTCAATTTCTAGCCACTACAAAAAGGGCTGCCACAAACATTCTTGCACATGTGGGGCCCTTTCCCTCCTCTAAGATCTCTTTGGGATATAAGCCCAATAGAAACACTGCTGGGTCAAAGGGTATGCACAATTTGATCACTTTTTGAGCATAGTTCCAAATTGCTCTCCAGAATGGTTGGATCCGTTCACAGTTCCATAACAATGTATCAGTATCCCAGTTTTCCCACAACCCCTCCAACATTGGTCATTATCTTTTTCTGTCATCTTAGCCAATCTGAGAGGTGTGTAGTGGTATCTCAGAGTTGTCTTAATTTGCATTTCTCTGATCAATAGGAATTTGGAGCACCTTTTCATGTGATTAGAAATAGTTTGAATTTCTTCATCTGAAAATTGTCTGTTCATATTTTTTGACCATTTATCAATTGGAGAATACACATATTTACTTGTAAACACAATGCATCAATTATCTGAAATACTTTTTTTTCTCTTTTTTAATCTTTGTGATAAGGAATGACTTTCCAGGAGATGGAAGATAAGAAGAATATTTTCAGACATTAATGTGATATTTGAAAAGGTGCTCTAAATCACCATTGATCAGAGAAAGGCAAATTAAGGTAAGACAACAATGCCATCTTGCTATACAGAGTGCCACTTTTGTCTTTGGCTCTTTCCTAGGTATCTTGGGTACCTGATCTATATCAAAGATATTTGATGTAAAAAATTGTTTCTGCAATTAACTGCTTCCTTTTTAAAAGTTGTATTGTTACTTTGCATACCCCTTTGACTCAGAATTATATTTTTTGCTGAGGCAATTGGGGTTAAGTGACTTGCCCAGGGTCACATAGTTAGGCAGTATTATGAGGCCAGATTTGAACTCAGGTCCTCCTGACTTCAGGACTGGTGCTTTATCCACTGCACCATCTAGCTGCCCCCATCCCAGCACTATTTCTGCTGGGCTTATATCCCAAAGAGATCTTAGAGAAAGGAAAGGAACCCACGTGTGCAAAAATGTTTGTGGCAGCCCTTTTTGTAGTGGCAAGAAACTGGAAACTGAATGGATGCCCATCAATTGGAGAATGGCTGAATAAATTATGGTGTATGAACATTATGGAATATTATTGTTCTGTAACAAATGACCAGCAGGATGATTTCAAAGAGGCCTGGAGAGACTCGCATGGACTGATGCTGGGTGAAATGAGCAGAACCAGGAGATCATTATTCACAACAACAGCAAGGTTATATAATGATCAATTCTGATGAATGTAACTCTTTCCAACAATGAGATGATTGATGCCAGTTCCAATGGTCTTATGATGAAGAGAGTCATCGGCACCCAGAGAGAGGACTGAGGAACTGAGTATGGATCACAACATAGTATTTTTACTCTTTTTGTTGTTTGCTTGCATTTTGTTTAGTTACTCATTTTTTTTCCTTTTTGATCCGATTTTTCTTGTGCAGCACAATATATGGAAATATTTATAGAATTGCACATATTTAACAATTATTGGATGACTTGCCATCTAGGAAAGGTATTGGGGGAAGGGAGGGAAAAAATTTGGAACACAAGATTTTGCAAGGGTGAATGTTGAAAATTATCCATGCATATATTCTGAAAATAAAAAGCCTTAATAAAAAATCATTTGAAATATTAATATTAAAGAAGAAATTAATGTGATATAAGAGCAAAAGTCATCATTAAAATGATATTATTTCTAAAGAACAGATCATACCAGATTAATTTCATTACCTTTTTCCAAAAGCAACAAGACAGGAGAAATAGGAAATCAAAAAGTGGAATGGGGTTAAGAAGATCTAAGTCCTTCCTCTGATACAGACTGGCTTTGTGATTCTAGGCAAGTCACCAAACCTCCCAGTGACCCCAAGCAACTGTTATTTCAAGTCTATAAATTGTTTTATTTTTTATTAAAGGTTATTATTTTCAAAACATATGCATGGATAATTTTTAAACATTGATCTTTGTAAAACCTTGTGATCCAAATTTTCCCCCCTTTTCTCCACCCTCTCCCCTAGATGGCAATACCATGTTAAACATGATAAAAATATATTTTAAATTCAATATATGCATACATATCTATACAATTATCTTGCTGCACAAAAAAAAATCAGATCAAAAAGGAAAAAATGAGAAAGAAAATAAAAGTCAAGCAAACAACTACAAAAGAGTGAAAATGCTATTTTATGATCCATACTCAGTTCCCACAGTCCTCTCTCTGAATGTAGATGGCTCTCTTCATCATAAAACCATTGGAACTGCCCTGGATCATCTCATTATTGAAAATAGCCACATCCAGAATTGATCATCATATAATCTTCTTGTTGCCATGTACAATGACCTCCTGGTTCTGCACACTTCACTTAGCATCAGTACATGTAAGTCTCTCCACATTTCTCTGAAATCATCCTGCTAGTCGTTTCTTATAGAACAATAATATTTCATAACATTCATATATCATAACTTATTCAAGCTATTCTCCAACTAATGGGCATCTACCCAGTTTCCAGTTTCTTGCCACTACAAAAAAGGGCTGCCACAAATATTTTTGCACATGTGAGTCCCTTTCCCTCCTTTAAGATCTCTGAGATACAAGCCCAGTAGAAATACTGCTGGATCAAAGGGTATGCACATTTTGATGGCCCTTTAGGCATAGTTCCAAAATTGTTTTTCAGAGTGGTTGGATTAGTTCACAACTCCACCAACAATGTATTAGTGTCCCAGTTTTCCCACATCCCCTCCAATATGCATCATTATCTTTTGCTGTCATCTTAGTCAATTTGAAACGTGTATAGTGGTACCTCAGAGTGATCTTAATTTGCATTTCTCTGATTAATAGACTTTTCATATGACTAGAAATGATTTCAATTTCTTCATCTGAAAATTTTCTGTTCATATTCTTTGACCATTTACAAGACTATAAATTGTGAAGCAGCTACTGGTCTGCATCAGTAGAAGAGATTTCTTCATCAGGAGTTCAGTATACCAATGAAATTGCAGGTCTGGAAAAAACCTAGTAGATAAGCTTTATCAGTGCAATATTGTAGACATAGCACATTTGGATTTCTGCAAAGTATTTCTCAATGCCTTTTACACTCTCTCAATGCCTTTTACACTCTCTAAGTTGAAGACATATAGGGCAAATGATAATACAATTAGGTGATTTGACAAGCAAGTGATTGAATAACTGCATCAAGAAATTCATTAATAGTCATTAATAGATTCATATCAGCATGAAAGTAGATTTCCATTAAAATGTCCTATAGATCTATTCTTGATCTTGTACTCTTATACATTTATATCAGTTATTTGAGAAGAGAATGGATGACTTGCTTATTAAATTCCTGGATGATTACAAAGCTGGGAGGAGCAACTAACATTGTCAGAACAGGCTGTACTACAAGGTGAACTGAAAAGAAAAGGAATAAAATTAATAGAAACAAATGCAAAATTTTATATTGGGTTTAAAAAATCATTCAGATAAACATTTATTATAGAAAATATTTGAAAAAGATATCTAAAAATTGTTGAGTATTCCAAGCTCAATAGAAGTTAAAAGTGGGATCTGGCAGTCAGAAAAGCTTTATGTCATTATAGGTTTTCATTAAACTATAGATAGTATACAAAGTAAGATAGAAAATAGTCATTATTTTTTATTCTCTGCAGAACACACCTGTAATAGTGTATTTAGTCCTGAAATGGCTTATTTTAAGAAAGATTATAGATAAATATAATACATATATCCATACATGATATATAGACAGACAGATAGATAGATAGATAGATAGATAGATAGATAGATAGATAGATAGATAGATAATTAGACAGATAAGCTGGAACAAGTCCAGCAGAAGGAAAACAGAATAATGATAAGATCAGAGATATTCAAGCGTTTCAGTTGAAGGCATTGAGGATGATTATTGCAGAAAAGAGAAGACTTAGGGTAAAGACAATGAGATGTGGAAGAGGGATTTGCCTTGTTTTGCTTCCCCTCCAGAGAAATTTCTAAAAGCATTGGGTAAAATTTGAAGAGAGACAGAATTAGGCTTGATATTTAGGAAAAGATTAATTATAGTTAGAACTGTCCAAAAGTGAAATAGGCTACCTCAGAAGCTAATGAGTTTCATTTCACTGTAGTTCTTCAAGCAGAGGCATATTGATCACATTTTAAGAGTGTTATACAAGGTATTTTTAATTGGGTATAGATGGAACTAGGTGGTTTGAGTACTTTTCGATTCTGAAAATCTTTTCTTCTGATTCCTTGAACTTCCTTGGCCATTTTATTCTCCATCCTAAAATATTCACATAATTTAGGAGGTTGGGGTTTTTTTGCTTCTTAATATTAAAATAAAATGTTTCAGTTTAGCTCTTGTTACATCTATGTGTATATGTGTTGTATGTTTGTGAATTTACATATCTACATATATCTACATGTTTATATATCTATTGGTATCTATGTCTTTATATCCACATATATCTATACATGTAAATACATATCTATATATGTATATAGATGTGCATTTATATATATGTATGTATATGTGTATATATATGTATTATGTAAAATTGTATTAAGTCTTGGAGCACTGTGTTCAAGCTACTGCAAGGAGTTAAGCATTACTGAATTGTAGAGGATGTAGACTGCAGTAAAATGTAGTAAGGGGCCATGTTATGAAGTTTAAAATACCAAATAATAAAGAAGCATGGGGGCTCATTCAGAAGGGAGCAGGGGAGCCAAGGAGCTGTGACATGGTCATACCTGAATTTTGCAAAAATCACTCAGATCTGAGTGGAAAATGGATTAGAGGAGGAAGAAACTTGAGGCAGAGAAAATAGTTTTTAGAAAAATAGTAATACAAGTGAGATATAATGAGGAAATGACCTAGGGTTGTTACTTTATGAGTGGAGAGAAGAGGATATATATGAGAGATTTTCTGAAGGTAGATATGACAATATTTGAAAACAGACTGGATACATAGAGTGAGTAGGTCATGAGCCTGAGTAACTGTGAGGAATGTGGTGCCCTGGGCTATATGAGTTCTGTTTTTGAACATATTCAGTTTGAAATGCCTATGAGACATTTAATTCAAAGATGGAAGGATTGAGAAAGGAAGAAATTTAAAAGGAAAGGAATCATTTCATTAATGGAAGAAGCTTTGCAGAGAGCAAAGTAAAAAAAAGTGGGTGGCTTTGGAGTGAAACCTTTAGGTGTAGAGTTGAAGTGGATAAACCAATGGAATTTGAGTGCTGAGGATGAAAATGAACAGCTTAGATAATCTTTGAGAACATTTTAGGAAAACTGGATTGACCCTGTGCTCCAAAATATCTAAAATGGCAGAACCAGAGATCTGTAGCTTCAAGGTAGTGAGAGCCAATCCAAAGGATAAGACTGACCCAGAAATACCTTCAGTTCTCTAGAAAAAAAGTTTTATCACTTCTAGTTAGACAAGAATGCTAGCTTTTCTGCTCTGTATCTGCTACTCTCAATTTAGATTTCATCAACCTACTATAAAACTCTATAAGCTATGGAATTGCTAAATTGTGTGTATTTTGTGTAAAGACTACTAGTAGAAAGGAAATAAGGGAGCTTTCCTTTAAGGGAATATTCCAGGAAAAAAAGAAAAGGTTTAGAAAAATAGAAGTCAATTTGGAAGTGTTGGAATAAAGTGAGAGAATAATACTGAACAGCACCAGCCTAACATGAATTCAGGATTCAGGTACTACCAGAAATTAAATCAAAGGTACTAATAGCAACAGGATTCTGGGAAGCAAAGCTTGGGAAAAATTACTTTCATCTTCTAATCACCTAGGTTCCCTAGAAGATAGAGGGAAATGAAAGTAAGATATACTTCAAACTCCCCGCGTTCATTCACAGGTAACCCAACCTGCCTGTCTTCTGCTGCACATAGAAAAGGAGTTAGACCCAGCATCAAAGAAGAGGAGGAGAATGGGCTAAATTGTACTTGAGAAATTGTACATTAATTTTCAATGATGCCACTTGTGTCTCTGCCATTACAATCTATATTTTCAACAACAATATTTTCCTATAATGCTTTGTGGCTGGAAATCATGCAGCACTATGGTCTCAAAGAATCCATTTCAGACCACTAAAAGGACAATAGAAGAACCCAAAAGGAGTTTGAGTGGAGAAATGGATTGAGTGCTAGACCTGTAACCAAGAAGCCTCATCTTCCTGAGTTCAAATATAGCCTCAGACATTTACTAGCTGGGTGACCCTAGGCAAATCACTTAATTTGGTTTGCCTCAGTTTCCTCATTTGTAAAATAAGCTGGAGAAGTAAATTGCAAACTACTTGCATATCTTTGTCAAGAGAACTCTGAATGGAGTCATGAGGAGTCAGACATAGCTGAAAATAACTGAACAACAACAAAAACAACAAATTAACAATAACTATGTATTCTAAGAAGTGACAAAGTACAATATTTATTTATGCTAAAATCCCTAAGAACATAAAAATAGGATTATTCTAATATGATTACATATATGTGTACATATATGTATTTATATAAATACATGTTATTTCACTGAGAAAACATTAGTAGCTCTCCCAATAAATACAAGAACAAAGCAAGAATGTCCCTTTTCCTTACTTGTTATTTGACATAATTCTAGAAATTCTAATATTAGCAAGAAAACAAAAGAAAGGAATTAAAGACAAACATGGTGGCAAAAAAAGACAAGAGATCAGATTATCCCTATTTACTGACAACATGACAGTTTACTTAGAAAACTCCAAAGAATCAGAAAAGAAACCTTTAAAAAAATAGCTCCAACAAAATTGTAGGATACAAAAAGGAGGGGTGTGAAAGACATCATAAATTCATGATAACTATCAAAGGATTTAGATTGATCATGTGGAGCAAAGCTGCTTAAACCAAATGTAGGGGTTGTAAAAATTTTGGCACTAATAAAAGGTATCAAATATTCCTCCAAGATTTAATTCTTTATTAAAAATAAGTACAAGTTGTTTTCATTCTTTTTTTTTTTTGCTTTTTTTGCTAAAGCAATTGAGGTTAAGTGACTTTCTCAGGGTCACACAGCTAGGTTAAGTGTCTGAGGCCAGATCTGTACTCAGGTCCTCCTGACTTCAGGGCTGGTGCTCTATCCACTGCACCACCTAGCTGCCCTCATTCTTAATAAATAATAAAAATATATGTATAACAAAGAATTTTTTAAAATAAACTTTTTTACGATTTATATCACTAAATATTTGTATACCTATTTAATATAATTACATACATAGAGTTCCATAAAAATTTCTCAGGTGAAAAGAGGTCATGAATGGGGAAAGTTAAGAAGCCCTGATGTAGAATTAGTTATATGTAATAGATGGATAGGCTTCATGTACAATGAAATATTTTAAAATGTATCTCTCTAATGTCTTATACTAATCATCTTGTGAAAAATTTCAGTGAAGATAGCATTCCTCATATCCAATCTGTTGCCAAGGCTTGTCATTTCTACCTACATAACCATTCTCACGTGCTTTTTCTCTCCTAGGATACTGCCACCATTCTGGTGAAGCCTCTCATTTCTTCATACCTGGACTACTATAATAATCTGCTTGCTAGTATCCCTACCTTAATTCTCCCTACTCTAGTTCATCCTCCACTCACTTTATACCCTAAAGAACAGGTTTAATACATCACTCTCTGTTCAATAAAATCCAGTGACTTCTGTTACCTCTAAGATCAAACCTAAAATCCCCTATTTGACTTTAAAACTCTTCCTAAGATGACATCTTCCTTTCTTTCTAATCTTTTTACCCATTCCTCCCTTCCATATATTCTACAGCCAGTGTCACTTTCCTCCTTGCTATTCTTTGCATAAAACACCTCACTTCTCAATTGGCTCATTTCTCAATGACTGGCTTACTCCCTCCTGATGCTTGAAATTCTTTCCTCCCTCAATTCCCCTCATCTTTAATTCTCAGTCAAAATTCCATGTTTGACAAGAAATCTTTCTTGATCTCTCTTAATACTATAGTCTTCCCTCTGTTGATTATCCCTAACTTATCCTGTCTATATTTTGTCTTTACATAGTTGTTTTCAGTTGTCTCTTCAATTAGAATATGAGCTCTTTGAGAGCAAGGACTGTTTTTGCCTTTCTTTGTATTTCCAACACATAGCACAGAGCCTGGTACATTGTGTATCCTTGATAAATATGACTTAATTTTACATGATTCAATCAAAATATTTCTTACACATAATAAGGTTTTAACAAATATTTATTGTTCTAAATTTATTGGGAACTATGGGTGACAGTCTGTCCCACAGGAGGAATTATGCCTATTGTTGAGCTAATGGAGTCCTAATACAATCTTAAGAAGACATACAAGAAACATACATGGATGCTTGGTGAGCCCACTGCTGCAAGTTTGTGATGACATAAAATGAAGAGAACTGGCTCTCTATTTCTAAGCATATACAGGTATTCTATGGCTATTTCCTATTTGCTTAATTCATGGTGAAAAGAGACTTTTTAAACTCCTGAAATGGAAGAGAGTATGTACAAAATGTCCAGATGTAGAAACTCATTATTTTTTCCAATGAGTTAGCTATAAGATGTAAGAACTCCCTAAGCTCTCTAACTGTGGACTCATTAAAAAAAAATGCATTTCCTCATACCAGGCTGAAACAAGAGTGCATATCCTCCTAAGCCAGTCTTTGTCTGCAATGGTTGTATCTTCTTCCCTTTTATGTTCTCTATTCTTTTTTGTAGGGACTCATGACACTTCAAAAGTTATGAAAGTCCATAATAGAATTTGCCATCATCCAAGCTTGGTTCATCAATACAGACCTGAGTAGTAACTTGCTTGATCAAACCAAGTAGGGGACCAGGACTCACTGTCTCATAGCAAAGGAACACACTCATCAAAGATGTCTCAGAAGTGAGCTTTGTATAATTAAAACTTTGTAGCTATAAGTTTAAGTGTGAGCCCACTCTCCCTAGGGAAGAATCAGGGGGAAGAAGAATAATTTGCTTTTTTCCTTCTATTTTTCTCATATCTTCTTCACAAGTATCCCTTTGTAAAAGTTAATTGGTGTTAATTGGCTATATTGATCATGGGAAACTAACTGTTCTGTCAATCAATAAAACCTCGATAACTTCATTGTTAGAAATGTATTGGTTTCTTTTAAATACGCAATATTGTAAGCATGCTATTTCAAGAATATGTGGAGGGTCACAATAGACAGAAGGACTAGAAAAATCTTGGTCCTTGAGGACCTTCAACAGTAGAATTCATTAGATTCAATTAGCTGGAGGAGATAATTATTTGAAAACATCTGAAACACAGATCCAGCAAAATTAGGTCAAAATAAACAGTGAATAAATCCTGACATGCAAGCTCATTAGAAAAGTTACCAGGATATTGGAGGATCTCAGTCTTCTCCCCCAACCTCCCAACTTGCATAGAGTATGTGCATTATTATAGTAGTATATGCCAAAGATATTTTAATAAGGGTAAACAGCAACAAAGG
Organism: Myrmecobius fasciatus; assembly: GCA_023553655.1. Lineage (NCBI taxonomy): Eukaryota > Metazoa > Chordata > Mammalia > Dasyuromorphia > Myrmecobiidae > Myrmecobius > Myrmecobius fasciatus. Next base: position 189,904 of record JAJPUD010002940.1, read on the forward strand.
TGGGACATCTGAAACTGATGGTTGTGTAACACTTGGAGAAATGCTAACATCAATCATCATGGAAGTTAGCGAGAGTGGGGTACAGCTTACAGAATATAGGTCCTATATCTAGATCAGAGGTTCTGCCAATTGTCATTTGGATATTTATAATATCATTTGTGGGCCATACAAAATTTCATCATTGCCTGCGGTTGCTTTGGCAGGGTTAGACCAAATGATTACACAGGTCTTATATATCCCACAGGCCAGATGTTCCCCATTCCTGCTCTAGATGAAATGTTGAGTCTAAATAATAAATGTATGTCATGCATCTTCCTTATAGCTTTTATCCAAATTTAACAAAATGCTTAGAAAATTCAAATTTCATCCACATTATTCTATAATCCTGGGAGGTCATAATAGAAGGGATGATCAGTTACAGACTTTATTAGTGTAGCCTATTCAAGATGAAGCACAGTAGCTCTCACAGAGAATGATAATAGTACATTATGCAGAGGTGGGGTATGCAGTCAGCTACCATAATACCTAATGTTTGGAGAACCTAGGTAGAGTCATGTAAAGAACTCCTCTGACATTTTGTTTCTTGCTTCTAATTCAATGCTGACCTCCTGGTCTGAAATACCCATGCCAGCAAATAATTTTTCCAGTCATCTCAGCACATTGGCTTTTAATATTCCAAGTAAATCCATGGATCCATTCATAGATTGTCTATTTATATGTATGTATGTATGAATTCTAATTTGTATCCCACCCTTCTCTATAAGAAAGAATTGTCTCTTTTTTCCATCTTAGAGTTTTTGCCTAAGGTAGGATAGGATAAAGGAACAAATGCATTTTTACAATGTTATTTCAGTAAGCTTCAACTGGTGAGCATTTCAGGCCAAGTAACATTGCTGTGACTGATCTGGAGGACTTGAAGAGCTCCTCTCATTCCTCATAGACTGACTGATATATGGGTCATAAGCTAGGATGTCCCCCTCCATAGGCTGGAGGGAAAGGAGGGCCCTCATCCACTTTCTTCTCCTTTTTCTCTTTCCCTTCTTCCTTCCTTCCTTTTTTCCCAAACTTCTCTTTTTTCTTTCTTTTTTCCTCTAAACCTCAGATTTTATGGACTTAGTGATAGAAGTGATAGAGGGTAGAAAAGATAGTTTGATAAAGAAGATTGATATATAGGGTCAGAAGATGAGCAAAAGACTCAGAGGAAGCAAGGAAAGAAAATAGTTGTGGGAAAGAGAAATCAATGGATAATGGAGTTAAAAGAGAAGCCACCTCCTCCCCTTCAAAAGCAAAAGAGGTTATTTTTAAATTATATAGTCATATTAAGATATTGATCTGAATACACCAAATTCTTTCTCTGGTGGATAAAAAAATCCAGGAAAGTTTCAAGAATACTAAAAGGTCATTAAGTTTTGCAGCAGCAAAGCTATAAGTATGTATGTGGATTTTGCAAATTTTGCAAAATCTTTATAGGATTTTGATGCTTGTAGTAGCATTCATAGAAGATGGGTACAAATTATTTCTTTGGGCTTAAAATAAAGGATAGCCTATGCATTATCTCTTCTGGCACAAAAGAAATAGCTAATGTCAGATTGATGGAATAGATTGGAGGGAAGAGAGGTTGGGGAAATGCCATCTAGCTATTACTTAAAATGTGTGTGTACTGGGACGGTTGATTTAAGTCTAAATGGTGAATGTTAAGTTATCCCTGAGTCATGGAAGAGTAAGGAGCACTCTTGTTCAAGAGTTCTGCCTTATGATTTTAATAAACATGTTTGGATGGATGTTCCAGTCTATTCTGAAATTTCAAAAAGTTTTTCTGGGTCTGATACAATTGCAAAAGCCAAGTTTTGTTTAAAAGACTCTTGTCCTATTAAAGAAAACTGTGTAAACCATTAGGTGAAATGTGAAGATTTTGCTCGTCTGACATTTCTGAAGGATTTTCATCCAGCAGAATTCTGCCAAGTATATTTGCCAAATAACCACCCCACAAGCAAGCCTAAGAAAAGTCATCTCAAAGCAAAGAGCCTCAAGTGAGACGCAGAGCTAATATCATTTTTCTTTACCAATTCAAATGCCAAGAAACCCAAGGTTAAAATCAAGAGGAAGGGTTTAGAGATGGTACCCTAGAAGATGTAAAAAAAATGGACAGAGTTGGGATAATTAGATTATACTATTTCTGGCCATGGGTTGCATAGACCCAAGAGACATGCTTCATGGTGGACTGAATGTGTACCTATAAGCAGGCCACAGGCAGTCACATTTTATTTTAATGGAGACATCTGTGGACATCACAGAAGGTATTACTGAATAAAAGTGGAACCTTGAACCCATAAGGTATCTTTGTGTTGTGTTATTTCTGTGCTCAAGGGAATACAAAATTACATAGAGTGAAGGTGGGCAGGAATCATCACTCTGTTACCTTCTAAGTGCTTGACATAGTATTTGTCTATAACTCAAGGTACTGTAACTTAAATATGCCATATAAAAACACTATTGCAATGAGGTGATTTAGGTCAATTCCAATAGACTTGTGATGGAGAGAGCCATCTGCACCCAGAGAGAGGATTGTGGGGACTGAATGTGGATCACAAAATAGCATTTTCACTTTTTTGTTGTTTTTTGCTTGCTTTTTGTTTTCTTTCTCATTTTTTTTCCTTTTTGATCTGATCTTTCTTGCTCAGCATGGTAATTGTGGAGATATGTATAGAAGAATTGCACATGTTTAACATACATTGGATTACTTGCTCTCTAAGGGATGGGGAAGGGGAAGAGAGAGGGAGAAAAATTTGAAACACAAAGTTTTACAAAGGTGAATGCTGAAAACTATCTTTGCATATATTTTGAAAATAAAAAAGCCATTAATAAAAAAATGCACTGTTGTCTAGAAATGGGAGGATCTATTGTAAAGACCCCAGAATCCATACCCATTCATATATGTTTTTGCCAGTTATTGACTGGAAGATAATCTGCCAATAGAAGCATTTGTAAACAAGAATAAGATAAAATTCATTTATTCATTCATTCAAATATCTTCATTTCTATCTCTCTGCTTTTACACTGGTCTATCCAATATGCCCGGAACTCATTCTCTCTACCTCTTTTCTTCCTTTAGAACATAGCTCAAGTAACATCTTCTGCATTAAGTTTTCCTGTTCACCACCAACTAAGAGTGACATCCTTTTCAAACCACCCCATATTTAATTATTTTCTACATACTTTTACTATTCACTTTATATTTATGCTGCCCCTATTTATACATGTACTTTTGTTTACCACAGTGGAGAATAAGCTCTTTGTGAAGAGGAATTTTTTTGGTATTTGTATCCTTATCACCTAGTACAGTGCCTGGAATATAGTAGGTATTTAATAAATGCTTGTGGTTTGATTTATTATTTATTGCCATCTATTCTATGCTCAGCAGAGGACATAGATGCAAGACCTGGTCCCTATCCTTCAGGAGCTCACAATATGGGTAAGAGAGATAAGAGAGATTCTTAACAAGGGTTCTGTGAACTTAGAATATATATTTTGATATATTTGATTTCTTTTGGAGAGACAAAAACAAAAGAGAGAGAGAGAGACAAAGAGAGACACAGAGAGACAGAGACAGAAAATATGAGAATTTTAAAAGCATTATTCTAAGAAGGGGTCCTTAGACTTTCTAGATTGCCAAAGGGGTACATGAGTCAAAAAATATGAATTCCTGAGCTTGGGAGGAAAGGCTAATCTGTAGAAAATATTTAACCAAACAAAATAATATATTATGAATTTGAGAGTCCTTGTAATATAGTGAATAGAAAGCTGACCTTGGAATCAGGATAATCTTGGTTTAAACTCTACCTTTGACACATATTTGCTGTGTGACTTTAGGCAAGGCAATTAACCTTTTCATGAGTGCCCTAAACTACTTCTAAGAAATTACAGAAGAGATTCAGATCTTTACCAAATTTCCTCATCTGAAGTTCCCTATGATATCACAAGTACAATCCTCTTACTTATGATGCAATTAAATAGCAAGATAAGTGGTTTCCATTTCCCTGTAAACAAGAAAAGGAGAAATCTTTGTGGATCTGAATTGTCAGGAAGAGGGCAGGAGGTAGACAATCAAAGCATGAGCATAGCATTGATCATCTTGGAATAAGATAGAACGGAGTTTGGCTGGATCATAAGATTTGTGTCATCTTGTCATCTTGTCATCTCCTGAAATCATCATTCCATCCTCTGCCTCTGAGGCTTTGCCAAGGCTGTTGCCCATGTTTGGAAGACACTCCTTCCATTATTCCACCACAAAGAATCCCTAACTTCCTTCTAGTTTCATCTCTGATTTCAGTACATTGACAAGTCTGCAAGTGTCAGCTCTTTGGGGTCCAGGATTATTTTTCTATTTGCTTTGTCTCACCAATGCCTGGCACGTGCCTTGCACACAATAGGTACTTAATAAATGCTTATGGGTTTAGACTGGATTAAGTTGAAATCTTTCTAGAAAAAATTTCAGACTGAACATGTATTTCTTCCAACAAAGCACTTAAATGCAGCTCTACAGTAGAACCAATTAAAAGTTAATTAATTCAGCAGAATGGACCTATTAACTCATTTAACATGCTAGATGGCCGCTGAGGTCCCTTCCAACTCTGAGACTCTGTGATACATAACATTATATATCTCAGTTGCTTAATTCTCCCTAAATTGCTCAGGCCTTTTCACTTACCTCTTAGATGTTGATCTTTTGGAAAGAGTTCTATGGACAGAATGACAATATTTATTTAAAGCTGCATATTTTAAACTTTAAATACTTATCCCAGGGAAATGCCACGTTTTGTTATAGACACTTTGGAGTATTGGCACAGTGCCTGGCACATAGTAGGCCCTTCTTAAATGTTTGTTGAATTGAATCAACATATATCTCTACATATGATCACATTTAGGGCTTCCTAAGCAATTAGTAAGATTGCCTAGAGCATGCAATTGGGCACATGGTCCCATGATCTTTCAGCTTCCATCATCCAGACCTCCAATTAAAAGGAGAGGAAGCTGAGGAAGGTAGTATCCATCAAGGTTTGAGTTATAGCATGATAATGAGATTAAAAGTGATGAGCTTCTCCTGGGAGGGGTATTTTGTTCTATAGAATTGAAACCAGACAATACTACAGATGCGAAGTGGAAGAAAGGGAAGGAAGGAAGGAAGGAAGGAAGGAAGGAAGGAAGGAAGGAAGGA